>CAJVPY010000597.1:0-25361 GCA_910591965.1 Dentiscutata erythropus | reverse complement strand
ATAAAACCTTTTCCAATTATGTAAAAAGTTTTCATTAAGTTTAATAAAAATAAGAGCATGGTCTCACCTTTAACATTGGTACAATTCAAATTTAACTTTTTATCTTTATACTATATAAAATATTAAAAGCTTATACTGTCTTGCTAAAGAATTAAATCACTTCTGGATTTAAAGAAGGTTTAGAAATCATTTTAAATAATATAATAAATCTAAAGAAAGTTTTAGAATTGTTTTAAATAATATAACAGCAATTTATTATAAATAATATCAAAAGAATGAATTTGAATAGAGTATTATAAAGATTTTTTTTTGTATCTAGTTTTGGGGTTTTTAAATATCATAACTAACATTCTTTTTTCTCTTTCAAACATCTATTGGTGGTGTTCTTAGAATTTTTTCTTTTAGCTTTTAGTATATTATTATTTGTTTTATTTTTATACTTTTGGTATCAGATTGTTCTGTGTTTTTATAGATACATCATTATTATTTTTTTTCTTTTAAAAAAGTATAATTTTTTTTATTTAAATTTCTTGAATGTCATAACTAATATTCTTTTTTCTCTTCTAGACACCTATTAGTAATGTTTTTGAACTTCTTTTTTTAGCTCTTGGTATATTATTATTCATTTTACTTTTATTACTCTTGGTATATTCTAGATTCTGATTGTTCTGTATTTTTGTAGATATATTATTATTTTTTTTTCTTTTTATTTTTTTTTAAAAAAGTATAACTAATTATTGATTAATTATTTATATAATAAATTTAAAGTATAGAATTTTTTTAGCCAATTAGAATAATTTGAAATAATACAAAAAATATATAATTATTTAATAGTAAAAATATAAAATAGTTAATATTTAGCATAGGTGGAAAATATAAAATTATTATAAGATTATAATATATAAAAATAGCTATTTAAATTAATTTAAACAAATTTATAGATAGTTAGAGTTAGAGAAATATCAGATATCAGCTAATATCATAAGGTAGGAAGGAAATAGACAAAATCTCAAATCTAAATATATACTTATAACAAATTAAAATAACTAAACTTCTTAAGAAAGAGAGAGAGAGATGAACTCTATAGTAAACTGATCTTAGCTAATATTTGATATGTCTCTTAGAATGAGGGTTATAGTTTAAATTTAAGTTAGGTTAGAGTTAGAGTTAGAGTTTTTTATATTATAATTTTATAATATTTCTATATTTTCCATTTAAGATCCTAGTGTTGAAATTTTGTGGCCTAGTGGTTTAGGCATCCAACTCTTTGTGAGTGAGTTTTGGATTCAAGTTCTAGTAAGTATATTTATTTACAAATATTTGAATATACTCATTATAAAAAGTTCAAATTAACACAGGTTTGGGTTAAAAATTTCTAGAAGAAGGTTTATTATAAAGTAGTTGGCACTATATATAATAGTAATTGTTATAGAAGGTTCTATTATACAAAGCTTGTATATATAAATCTGCGATTAGCAAAGTAGTACCAACAACTCCTAAAATGCATTGGGAATTTTGTTTGAGAGAATAACTAGATAATAACCAGAATTAGAAGTAGTGTAAAATGTGGTGAACACAAAGAAACCTGTGATAAAGAATTGGCCTTACCAGATTTGGAACACCTCTAGCATATACAAAACTTACTAGCCAATAAGAAGTTAAAATATGAAGATATGTATATGTTGATAAATCTACCAGGCTTTGGTCGTACCTGTATAGAATTTTTTCAAATGTTAAAAGAACTCAGAACCACCAATATAAGTATAGCTAATATAAGTGAATATAGTAATAACCGGGGGCTACAATTGCCAATAATTATTATAAATAAAAAATAATAATACATCTGTTAAGAACTTCTAGACCTCATGTCCATTCAACTATATCAGGTACTGGAAGTATTTGCAAAACATGCTTGGGCAGCCTCATTACTATATTAAGAAGTATAGTTATTTGCACAATACTGAATTCAAAACATTAAAACCTAAGTTCTAAAGTTACATAAAACTAGCTAGTTGCAGCAATATGCAGGCTTGAGATACTTACCCAATTGGGTAGAAGCAGCTGTATGGCTTAAGATACAAACTCTTAAAAGTATACTAGTTAGAACTGGGCATACCAAACTGGAAGCAATAAGCACCTACCTAGTATACACCAATTTAGAAGTTAAGATATTAGATATATGAGTAAAGTAGTAAACATGTAAATACTAATTGATGGGTAGTAAAAAATGTATAAATTTAGATCAATTACATATGTAGGAGTGTTGATGGCTCTGGTGAGTTTTAGCTATAGATAAATAGTCTTTGATCTAAAGTTCTAGTCTAGTTCTAATATATAATATATATGTATTTCAGCACTACTATCTCTTAAACTATAAACATTTTCAGGCAAATTTGCTTAAAAAATTGCTATATTATAAGAAAAAAGTTTGGGTTGCTTATAAGTCAAAAATAGACAAATTTAAAAAAAATTTTCAATTAAAAAAATAATTTACAAATTTTTAATAACTTTTTAAATATAAATTTTAAATCTATAGTTCTTAATACAATATTGTAGTTTATATAAAGAATAACAACTTTTATTATTATATCTATAATTTACTTATAAAAATTATAACTTGTATTAGTAGTAATTTTTTTTTAAAAACAAAACCATATAAAAATTTAGAAAATTTAAAAAAAAAATTTAATATAGTGTGAAATAGCAAAAGTTATTCAATGTCTATTAATAAAACTTTAAAGTATTATAATTTTTTTAAAACAAACTAAATTAAAAAACCCTTTGACAAATTGATAGATTTTTAGATAAACTACATTTTTGTTAGAGGATTTTTTTTTATTCTTTGTTTTAAAAAAGTTATAAGAAATTAAAGTTTATATAAATTCAAGAAATTAGTGTTTAATATAAAAATATATATATATATATAGGTTTTTAACCAATCAAACTCAATTACCAAAAAATTAGCCAATTAAAATTGATTATATAAACACCAAAAATTGGCGCCTATATGCATAGATTGGATGTCTCTTGCTGCCCCACACTGTAGTAAAAATTTTTAAAGTAAGAGCTTTAAACTTTAATTACTTTAAAGATTTCTAGTAAAATTAAAAAATTTCTATAATAAAGTTTATAGAATATGTTTTAAATAAAATATTGTATATATAAATTATACTTATATCATTAATAATTTTATTTAAAAAATTGTACAGTAAATACTTTTCAAAATTCTAGGCAAATTTCTCTAGAATATGATTTAAGGGATATATTAACTTGCTTAAGTATTAATAAAAGTCTAAGACAAGTACTACACCTTAATATTAAAAAAAAAACTAAATAAGATCCTATAAAACTATTAGTTGCAACTAATTAACAACTAGTTAATAACAATTTAAAAGTAAAGAAAATAATTTTTAAATTACATATAAAACTTATTGCAAAATTTTTTTTAATTAAAAATTAAAATATATTTTATTAAATAAACTAGTTTTAAAAATTAATTAAATGTTATAGAATAGAATTTTCTAATTCTAAAAATAATAAAAACATTAAATTTGATTAAATATTTACTAAGAAACAAGTGTTTGTATTATAAATTATTTGCAAAAATTATATAACAATTATATAATATCAACTAATCAAAATTAATTTTTATGTGTAACTAGAAAATTTAACAATTTACAATATATAAAAGTATAATTTTTTTAAAAAATTTATTTATTAAAATTTTGCTACTATAAAAAAAAAAAAAAAAAACTAATCATACACAGGGTGTTTGAAACACGGGTATGATTTATAATTAAAAAAATATAAATAAACATTAAATATTTTAATTAATATTAGAATTAGAATTGGAGGTTATTGTTAGTAAAAAACATTGTTTATAGTAAAATTTTACAAGAAATTTTTTTTCTTAGACCTCAAAACAGGGACAGCGTGCAGTACAGATTTTCTGCATCCGGACTGCAAATCATTTCCGATCTGGCTCTGAAATCTAATAAAATTTAAAAATTTTTAAAGAATTGAGTGAAGATATCTCAACGAACACCTGACTAAATTCGATATAATTTTTTTTATTTGAATTCTGCTAATTTGTTGAATTCAAATAAAATATTTCATCAAATTTCATCAGGCAGTTGCTGAGATATTATCGCTCAAATTTGAAAAAAAATTCAAATCGTTTATCAAAATAAAAGCTGCATCGAATTATTTTTAATACTTTGAGCAAAGATATCTCAACAACCACCTGATCAAATTTGATGAAAAATATTTTATATTAATTCTACAGATTATTAGAATTCATATAAAAAAAAATTTCATTGAATTTAGTCAGGTGGTTGCCAAGATATCTTTGCTCAAAGTTGAAGAAAATTCAAAACATCAAAGTTATGCAAATTATTTTTAAATTTGAGCGAAGATATTTCGATGACTGCCTAACAAGTATTTATAAATTTTTTTTTATTTGAATTCTACAAACATATAGAATTCAAATAAAAAAATTTCATCAAATTTGGTTAGGTGGTCACTGAGATATTTTCATTCAAAGTTGGAAAAGTCAGAAAAATTCAAAATGTTGATCAAAATAGAAGTTGTACCGAATTAGTTTTAAAATTTTGAGCAAAGATATTTTGATGACTACCTGACCAAATTTGATGAAAATTTTTTATTTGAATTCTATATATTTGTAGAATTCAAATAAAGAATATTTCATCGAATTTGATCAGGAGATTGTCAAGATATCATCGTTTAAATATGGAGAAAATTCAAAAGGTCAGTAGTTATGCCGAGTTATTTTTAAAATTTTAGCGAAGATATCTCGACGAATAACTGGTCAAATTCGATGAATTTTTTTTATTCAAATTCTATTTATCCATAGTATTCAAATAAAAAAATTTCTGCCAAATTTAGTCAGGTGGTTGCCGAGATATCTTCGCTCAAAGTTGAAAAATTTTTAAAACGTTCTTCAAAATAAAAGCTGTGCCGAATTATTTTTAAATCTTTGAGCGAAGATATCTCAGCGATAACCTAACCAAATTCGGGGGGTTTTTTTATTTGGATTCTATGTATTTGTAAAATTTAAATAGAAAAGGTTTTCATTGAATTTGTTTAGGTATTCGTTGAGATATCTTCACTCAAATTTTAAAAATAATTTGGCGCAGCTTCTATTTTGATAGACGATTTGAAAAATTTCCAACTTTGAGCGAAGATATCTCGGCAATCACCTGACTAAATTCGACAGAAATTTTTTTATTTGAACTCTATAGATAAATAGAATTTGAATAAAAAAAAAATTCATCGAATTTAGCTAAGTAGTCATCGAGATATCTTCGCTAAAAGTTTAAAAATAACTCGGCACAGCTTCTGACTTTTTGAATTTTCTTCATCTTTAAGCGATGATATATTGACAATCTCCTGATCAAATTCGATGAAATATTCTTTATTTGAATTCTATAAATATATAGAATTCAAATAAAAAAATTTTCATCAAATTTGGTCAGGTGTTCGTCAAAATATCTTTGCTCAAAATTTTAAAACTAATTCGGTGCAACTTCTATTTTGATCAACGTTTTGAATTTTTCCGACTTTTCCAACTTTGAATGAAGATATCTCGGTGACCACCTGACCAAATTCGATTAATTTTTTTTTATTTGAATTCTATATGTTTGTAGAATTCAAATAAAAAAAATTCATAAATGTTTGTTAGGTAGTCATCGAAATATCTTCGCTCAGATTTTAAAAATAATTTGCACAACTTTGATGTTTTGAATTTTCTTCAACTTTGAGCAAAGATATTTTTGGCGACCACCTGACTAAATGCGATGAAAATTTTTTTATATGAATTCTAATAATCTGTAGAATTAATATAAAATTTTTTTCATCGAATTTGATCAGGTGGTAGTATTGAAAATAATTCTATTTTGATAAACGGTTTGAATTTTTTTTCCAAATTTGAGCGATGATATCTCAGCAACTGCCTGATAAAATTCGATGAAACATTTTTATTTGAATTCAACAAATTAGCAGAATTCAAATAAAAAAATTTTATCAAATTTAGTCAGGTGTTCGTTGAGAAATCTTCACTTAAAGCTTTAAAAAATTTTAAATTTTATTAGATTTTGGAGCTAGATCGGAAATGATCTGCAGCCCGGATGCGGAAAATCTGTACTGCATGCTGTCCCTGTTCTACATCACTCACGACAACTATCTCACAGCAATATAACCTCGGGTTGTAATATGTATTATCACGGAGTAACTCGGACTACCGTGCACTTTTTGGCTTTGCACACAGACTTTACTCACTTCGCACTCGCTTGGCTAATTCCACGTAGACTGTGTATCGTTCCACCGACGATATGCGCACAAAGCACCACCCCTCTACCCTAATTTTTGAATCTCAGATTGGCGTAGTTTGTAATAAGATCTTTGCCAAATTACTCCCGCTAATCAGAGAATTCAAAAATTGGGGTAGAGGGGGTGGTGCTTAATTTCGGAACTATACGGTATCAGTTTATTCACAAAGTGAGTCTCAAGGTAATTACGGGTCAAAGAACTTTCTAATTCCAAAGTTCTAAATATCACCCCTTTAGGATCGATATCTTATATTAATTATTAATATGCATTTGCGTCATTAATTATTACATATTTTCCCATCATTCATGCAATCATTGTTTTAAACTTTTAATTGATTTTTTGCAACGCAAATCCTGATCAACCTTGCGCTACGAATTCCCGGGCACCAAATTCGACCATGACATGTATTACGTTTTATTTTTATTTTTATTTTAATTTAGTTATCAATTTATACGTATGTACAGTACTTAATTCTATTTATAGTAATTATTTCTTTTTACGTAGTTACGTATCAATCTATCGTTTTTTATCGTTATGTGTATTTAGTTCCATTTATAACAGTGTTGTTGACTGGAAGCTGGAACCTCACTGGACGCCCAGATATATCCAGTGTTCCAGTGGTTCCAGTGAAGTTTTCACTGGAAGAGATTATTTTACTGGAACCGATAATACTAGCCAATAAGATTACCAATAAGAATTAAGGTTATTATAAACATGTGATATGCCTGATATCCAATCAGTTGCAAGAATACTTTTCATTTTACATTACATGTAATTTAAAAATAGAGAATTCTAATGGTAAAGCAAATACCCGTGACTTATATCCTTATTGGCACATAATCACCACGAATTTTTTATTTAACTACTGTTAAAATTAAAGCAAGTGAAATTAGAAATTAAATCCTTACAATAAAATTATACAAAATATAATTTCGATATCGTACTTTATTTCATTTTGAAATTTTTTGCTAGTCAATTTGCAATGTGAACAAACTCATTGTTCTTGCTTTGAATTCAAAATGTCATTCAAATCCTAAATTGGGTTAGTGAAATAATCCGTCATATTATGGTCTCGATTTAGGGCTTGAAATGAGAAATCATTCAATAGGGTAATTCAGAACTAAGGTTCAGGTTTCTGTTTCGAATTAAATTAGTGATTCATAAATCTTATTTATATAATAATAATAATAATAATAATTAATACTTTTATGATCGAGAATTTTCTTTCGATCTTTCACATATATATTTTAAAATGTTTTATATTTCGACAATTACATATTAAAGACATAAGTAGTATTAGAAACACTAATAAAAGAATATCCTAATATTATTTTAAGAATTTTTAAAAAAAATTTTAAGCGATAATTTGTATTTCTTTATTAATAATTTATTACGAATAATAACAATATCAATATTACAACAAACTAAAAATAGGTATACCATGAGGAAGTGACGAATTAGAGATTAGTTAAATGGATGATTCGTTGGCCACTGCTTACAGTATTCCCAAAAAATAAAACCTCCATGATGATTACTAATTTTAATATAATATATCCTCAAAAATACTATACCTGGTTCTTCACACAGTACTCACCTAAATTTGATTCTAGATCAACTTTATAATCTAATATGTGCGAAAAAACTTTTTTATTAGAAATTAAAATAAAAATAAAAATATAGTTAGGCGATTATCAATTATCGTGTTATCTGTAAAGTTTAAAAATTAAACTACAGTACTATCAAATTTTTGATAATATTCTTAACGCTGATTTCTTCTTTATTTGATATTAATAATAATGACCAATCTTAATTATTCCATCATTGAAATATAGCATTACTGTTACCAATTTAGAATTCTATATATTTATAAATTATAATATATCGATATATTTGCTTTTGCTTTAATTCTAATTAAAGTTATATAACCAGATACAATATAGTTAAGCCGGCTAAGGCAGCTGCAGCTAATGACCGCATGATTTAGCATATAGTGTTATTCTAGTAAATTCCAAAAAAGAACATAAAATAACGAGCGAGTCGAGTCAAAGTTTTTGGAAGTGTTAGCCAGCCGATTAGCTGATATTTTTAGTAGGCTGGCTTAGCTAGCCGACTAAAGCCTTGTGGCTTAAAATCACTAAGTATAAGTTAAAAACATTTCTGGCTAAAGATATCTGGAATTTTTTTTTACTAAATAAAAAAAGAAAATCTCTCATAATAATAAGTATAAAAAAGTGTAGTGTTACACAATGCATGCAAAGAATAGAACGTATAAAAAAATGTGTAACAATGATCAAATCCGAAAAGTTCATAACGATAACGATAAGTTATGATTTTTTCAGGACTTTGTTGACCAAACCTGTTGGCGCAAGCAACGGGTATATACTAGTTTATTGTATTAGTTTACACAGTGTTTATACACGGGTATAGTAATTTATTAAATTACAAATTCGTGCAACATGCAATCAAACAAATTTAAACGAAAACTAAACTCCCGCTTATGGTCAGGGCAAGGGTGAATTTGAGATTTGGGTGAAATATAGTTTATGCCAAAATTTCTCAAGAAATTTTTTTTGTTAGAAGCCAAAAGGTGGTTTCATAATCAAAATTTAGAGATATCAATTGGTTTATATATTGCCTTAGAAATTCTCTTATACGTACGTACGTACCTTTTTGCTTTTAAAAAATAAAATAAAATAAAATAAAATTGTATTATTAAAAAAAAAATATTGCAAAAATCATATAAACTATTAGCAGTTTCTTTAATAATAATCTAAAACAAGTATACCAGTTGATACTGTCTAATTGCATACTATCTAAATTGCATATACTCTAAATGCATAAAAAATTTCAACTTTTAATCATCAACGCGAAATGGTTCTTATCGTTATGACTTAAATGCATATATTGCCTATATATATATATATATACTGTATATAAAAAAGTCTGACGTATACGTAGCATGCAATTAGACAGTACGTACCGAGCGTAATTTGTTTGTAGTTATATAGCAGATAGTATTAGAATTACTATACAGCGCTGCAATATAGTGTCAAAAATGATAGAAATTACAATTGAACAATACAGTTGATAATGTCTAATTGCATATCTCTAAATGCATAAAAAATTGACTTTAATTATTATTAACGTGAAAATGGTTCTTATCGTTATGATTTAAATAAATGCATATATGCATAAAAAGTCTCTGGCGGATTACAGTATGTACCAATTGTATATGCGACGCTGCACGAATAATAATCTTTTAAAATCTATTTAAGGTTTTGAAGCAAACATTACATTCAGTTCGTGGCATCTTAATTCTAAGCAGGAAAGATCATCGTACGCTGTATACGATAATCTAAATTTGTAACACCTCTCACATAAAAATATTTAAATACGCGAACCTTCCTTTTCGTATCAGATAGAGAACTTACCATGAATACCATGATTAGACGATCTAATATCAAATACCTGGTGTTAGTCTTACTTGCAATATACATTCTTCATTGGTCCTTTACAGGAACTAATCTAAAAGTAAGTTGGTCAGAACAGCCAGAACCGTTAGAATCGCATAAAAATTTGAAGTTAGATACAAAAATAGAACAAAAAGAAGTTACTGTGCCTGATAATACTAGACAAATAGGAAAAGCGAATGCATGCTTCGTAGTATTGATTCGAAATAGTGATTTACATGAATTCAGAAATACTATGAGACAACTTGAAGACAGATTTAATCATAAATATAATTACCCATATGTATTTTTGAATGATGTCCCGTTCACTGAAGAGTTCAAGAAACTTACGAGCGCTCTGACTAAGTCAAAAACTGAGTATGGTAAATACGATTAAATATTAATATTACAGTATTATATAGTTAAAAATAATCAAAATATCATATTAAAATATGTTATTAAATCTTTTATCATTACGTATGAGCAGGCGTGATTCCAAAAAAACACTGGAGTGTCCCGAGCCACATAGATATGGGAATTCTTAACGAGAAATTAGAAGAAATGAGAAAAAATGAAGTAATTTATGGTGATAGCGTACCCTATCGTCATATGTGCCGGTAAGTTAATTGTTGAAAATTTATAGAAAGTAGGCTAAAGTTTTTTTTTAAAAAAAAAACTATAATATTTATTATTTATAATTTATACTGTATTTTTATTATTTTATTTTTTATTTCAGATATGAATCCGGGTTTTTCTTTCGACACGAATTGTTGGATAAATATGATCATTATTGGCGCGTCGAGCCTGGTGTTCATTTTTACTGTGATATCGACTTTGATCCGTTTGCCTACGTTAGAGACCATGATATTAAATATGGTAATTATTATTATTATTTTTATACTTTGTTGTAATGCTAATAATAATTTATAATTTATTTTTTTTACAATTTCTTAATTTTTAGCTTTCACTATTTCAATGTATGAATATCAAAACACTATACCTACTCTTTGGGATACCGTCAAAGAATTTATTAAACAATATCCACAATACATTGAAAAAGATAATTTAATGGATTTTCTATCAGACGATAATGGCGAAACATATAATTTGTATGTTTTCTAAAAAAAAAAAGTTACATTGCATATTAAATTTATTTTAACAAAATTTTTTTTCACAAGAATAACATTTATTCAATGATTTATTATCAATTTAGATGTCATTTTTGGTCAAACTTTGAAATTGGTGATTTGAATTTTTGGAGAAGTGAAACATATTTAAAATTCTTTGATTTTCTCGATAAAAAGGGTGGATTCTTTTACGAACGGTTAGTTCATTAATCTCAACCATAATAAAATATTTTGATAATCTTGACATATCAGCGGTGGATCTGCAAATTCTAATATATAGTAGAACAAATCGTCAATTTAGAATCAAATGATTAATTATATGAAAGACGATGAGTTTCACTATTTATTATACTGTGCAGATCCGTCAGACTAATTTTTCTATATTATAATAGTTGGGGAGATGCACCCGTTCACTCAATAGCAGCAGCTCTTTTCTTGAAGAAACACCAAATACATTTTTTCAATGAAATCGGATATAGACACGATAATTTCATGCATTGTCCTAAAGACGATAAATTACAACTTAAATGCCATTGTGATCCTAATGAAAATTTTGGTAAGACAATTCAAAATTTTATAATCATCTGACATAAATGGAATATAATTTAATTTGGCTTCTTTTATAGATTTTGATGGGTATAGTTGCACCGGAAGGTGAGTATTTTATACAAGATTAATATTATTTTCAATATTTTTATTCCTTGTTAACATATGTTAAATTAATTTTTAACAGATTTATTGATTTGGTAACAAAACGGAAATTTCAAAATTTCCGGGGTCTGGACAATTAATAATGTAATGTCTTTACAGGGTATCAAATAGAGATTTCACAGAATTGTATGAATAATTTAAATAAGTTAAAACTTATGATTAATATTTTCACCTTTCAAAAACAATACTATCATTAAAATTAAAAACAATATTATCATTAATTACATCAAATTACATAAATCTGTAAAAGATTTTTTTTGGAAAAATAAGAATTAAATATATATATTTATTTATTTATTTTAATTTAATATTTAATCTTTCAAAAACGGTTTTAATGCTTTTAATTTATTTTTAAACTTAATTAAATGATTTTTTTAAGGCCATACAAAATCAATACACTAGTTATTAAATCAGTCGGGTATACTTATCTATTTTTTTTAAAAAAAGTTTCTTTTTGTATATAAAATTTCTTAGAATAAAGACCAGGTACCGGATGCCGAATGTCTGGTCTCACTTTTTTTTAAAAAAAAGAATTTTTTTTGAGATGAATATTTGCTGTTCTAGAAATTTTTTGTTTACTATACACAGAATAAGTTCATTATACAATGAAATCTCCTTTTTGAACATTCATTTGAACATTCATTTGAACATTCATTTGAACATTCATTTGAACATTCATTTGAACATTCATTTGAATATTCATTTGAATATTCATTTGAATATTCATTTAAATATTCAGTACAACAAATTGCTCGATAATATTTATGCACTTAATTAAGAAACCTTTTCAAATTCGAATGTTATATATATATGGAGCCCGAAATCAATAATCTGATTGACCAATAAAATTTCATCGCTATAATTTTTTATACTATACATGAATTTTTTAAAAAACAGAACGATAACTTTTAGAAGACAATTCAATGCTAATTCTTGAATGCTTAATATAATCCCCAAATACCCAAATATAATACTGACAATTATTCAGATCACACTATTTTATCTCCGACTATAATCTATCAATCAATATAATCATTGTCTAATTTGCAAGTTTTCGATTAGTCTAGATGAGACGACGGAGCAAAAACAAACCTATATAAACCACCTACTATGTTAATGTTTATTATTTAAATGACTTTTTTGGTATATTAAATAGCTTATATTTGGACAGGCTTGAGACAAAGTTGGCAAATTTAGAAAGGTGCTTATTTATATGAATGATAAAAAGAAAAGCTGGTACAAGAATGCATATAGATTCAAAAAAAACATACAAAAAAATACGAGATTTTGAGTTAGAACAATAGTATTAAAGACTATAGGGAATATATAGAATTATATATATAAAATTGCATTCCTGCTATTTTAATCAGTAGATTTAAATGCATTCCTTTGTGTCTTACACGCATCGGGATAATCAAAATTTACTATTGTTGTATCACTTTGTATGCTTTAGCCAGATTCTCTATTTTCAGATAAATTAAAAAGAGTATTTTTTCATGAAATCTTTACTAATTTTATCTCAGCCAATTTTCTATTTATATGATCCTTCCAGTATCAATATGAATATTTTTTATTATAAGAACAAAAAATTCAAATCTATAACAAAAAAAATATTAAAAAATAATAACCAACCAACTTCTGGTTAAAAGTCTTTTTTCTCTTGACTTTTCTGTTCCCTTCTGTATTAGCAGTAATATCATTTTGCAACATGTTTAACTTTGGAATAAAAGAATACATGCCTTACCTGATCACTATTGCAGTTATTGCAATTTTAATGATTCCAATACCTAAATTTATGATATTGAGAAAAATAGGTATTTATTTATTATCATTCTTCATATCAATAATTTTATACCATTATTTTTTTACATAACAGAAGGTTACAACACAAGAACATTAATTTTTATAATTTCACATAGTATTTTATTAGCAGCATTGATATTTATAGAGATAGGTCAATTGTTTCTTATATGTACAAGGAATGCAGATCTAATTTTTAAAATTTATATTGCACTTATAGTATTATTAATAATGTTTTTGTATATTTATCTATTTGTTAGTTATTTTCTTTACACCTTTTATAATTGCAATTCCATGTTCCAATTGTTGTTTTTTTTTTGTTTTTATAGCAAATTTATGTTGTCATGATTCACTAATTATAATTGGAATCTCAAAGCTTGTGAGCGCGTTAGATTTTTTGGGTAATATTAAAAGCTCCTAATCCAATTTCTCTCTTATTATTTTTTTTATATTTATAGTGTATATTAATAGGCACTTATTTCTCTTTATATAAATGCAAAAATTAGTAATAGCGATATTGAAGAATAGGGTCTCAAAATATTGTAAAAAAGGTTGTAAAAACATATAGTCTAAAATAAGAATTGTATTACTAAATTTTGTATTTTTTTCATACACAGTGTAACACAAATTTGCTAATTATACGTACGGAGATTAAATAAGGAGATTAAATAAAGAGATAAGGAAGTTAAGGAAGTTAAGGTTTGAGGTTATCGATGCAGATTTACTAGCTGTTGATCTGCCTTATACATGGTTTGTGGATACAAATGAATATGTATACACTTGACCCAGGTATATGGGTATATAATACTGATTTAATATTTTAAACTTTTCAGGGGGTGTTAATTAAAAACATATCTAACTTTGTATTTATCCATTGGGATATTCACATATGGATCATTAGTCCCCCGTGATCTTGGCATAAAAAAAACCGCCTTTGGTTAATACAGTAGAGACCTGTGATTTGTGCCTGGGTCTGATTCGTAGTGGGCTACAATTTTAAAGTCTTGTTATAGGGATGGCACATGATTTAAATCACAATGTTATAAATCAATTTAAAAGCAGTGTTGTTAAATGGTCATGTTTATTGGTAATCGTTACATCTTTTTATTATGCTATTTATCACATTGAACAATAAACAATATAATAAAAGGATGCGACAATTACCAATGAACAAGCCGTTTAACACTGTTTTAAAGCATAATTTATTTTAATTCGGTAATAAATCAAGTGTAAATCATTTCCTGTTCCTCTGAGAATACTGTATATTTCAATTGACCTAAAAATACAAAGGTAAAATTCATTACTACATTTTCATGTAATAATGCCTAACTACACGCCCGATCCCTTGAATCTTCATTAATCGTTTACACAGTAATCAACAAACTACTTTTGTGGATTGTCTTAGGCACATTACAAAGGTCGATCTTTAGTTGATTAGATTTTAACGATTAAGTCTTACTTCATCAAACAAGTCTTTCTATGTGATCTTACATAAAATGCGCGTTATTCGGAACGCGCATGGGCTTATTTTTCTAAATAACGTCCTAAAAGTGAAATTTCCGAAATTAATCGAGATGCCATAAATATCGAGGTTAATAAACAATCGATTATAATATGACTCATAAGGAAATGACAACAAATAAAACGCGTAAATAAAGAGTCATGATGTATTTTGAAGAAAAAGTTCAGACTGAATAGGAGGAAAAGAAAAGTATATCGCGAATGAGTCATACCATTTTTAAAACTTCAAAGCTCCTCTCTTAAAGAATCAATTATAATTTTAAAATAAAATAGAATACTTAAAGAATCAATTATAATTTAGAATACTTAAGGAAAAAGTTCTTTGCGCTCCCTTCTCTCTAAAATATATCACGAAAATACAGAACTATTAGAATTGTCGATCTAAGTTTTTGAGGGCTAACAGGGAATTTACTATCGTGATTCAATTTTGACATAAAATTTGTGTTGAAAAATAAACTGAGATACTTAGATAATGAGGTTAATCAAATGGACCTCTTATTACATTCGAAATCAAGTCTCGCTTGTTCGTTTATTCTCCTACTTAATTGTAACGATACTAAAATGACACATTTTACTACAGAATACTTTCGTTTCATTGACTAATATCTTGATTAGAAAACCTGAAAAATTATAATCAATGACATATGATGAGTCCCGTTTTCTTTTAACGACACTAATTATTTTTTTTTGAGTCTTCATATATAGTAAAATTGTTTCATGTTTAATTTTTTTTTTCTTTTTTTCTTAAATGAAATCAAAAAAGAATATTCATTCAACAGACGATTTCCCGTTGCATAATTATCTATCAGCTTTATTCAAATCATTTACTCTTATTATTCTCTTATTATTTCTTTATTATAAGTTATATCACAAATCAAAATTTAAATAAACGTTTTAAAAGCATATACTTGCAAAACTTACTTTTCCTTTTTGTATTTGATATAAAGAATACGTATTAAGAGCTAAAATCTTCAAATGTATTAATCATTGAAATCAAATATCTGTTGACCAAATCAGGAAATGTTATCGTAAGTCCCTTTTTCTGGTTTCTCTTCTCTTCTAAACAATCAACTTTTTTTCTATCCTTCTTTTTATCAATGGTTAAACGAGCAAATCTTAAATATTTAGGTTTAACTTTGGTAGTACTTTTCTTTTTTCATTGGGCATTAATAAAAAATCGTCCAAAGTCAAGCTTCTCAACGCCATGGGTACTACCAGATCCTGATTTAACAAGTAAAGTCGTAGTTCCCAATGGAATTGAGATGAATTATACTAAAGAACCAGACCGAGCCAATGCATGTTTTGTAGTTTTGATTAGAAATAGTGATTTACATAACTTTAGACCGACTATGAGACAACTTGAAGATAGATTTAATCGTAATTATAATTACCCATATGTATTTTTAAACGATGTTCCATTTACAGAAGAATTTAAGAAATACACTAGTGCTTTAACTAAGGCCAAAACAGAATATGGTAAGTGTTACTTTCAATAATTAATTAATTATTTTTTTTTATTTAATTGTAGGATTGTGTTATCAATTGATTTTTTAGTGGTTAAAATAAATGATCCGAAAAATGAACCTTTATTATATAATAATAGGTTTAATTCCATATGAATATTGGAGTGTTCCAGATTATATAGATATGGGTGTTGTAAAGCAAAATATGGAAAAAATGGAGAATGATCAAGTTTTGTACGGTGGTAGCTTACCTTATCGTCATATGTGCAGGTAAAAAAAAAAAGTCAATTGTTATTATGAATATTTCTTAAAATGATTTTTTTTTATTAATATTTAATATGTAATATTTTATTCAGATATGAATCTGGATTTTTTTTTCGACACGAGTTATTGGATAAATATGATTATTATTGGCGTGTTGAACCAGGAGTCAATTTTTTTTGCGATATCGACTTTGATCCATTTGTATATCTTAGAGATAATGATATTAAATATTGTAATTATTATTATATATTTTTATATAAGTTATTATTTTGTTATCATTTTTCGTTTTGTTCATAATACTAATGAATAATTTTTATTAATCTTAGCTTTCACCGTTTCACTTTATGAATATCCGAAAACTATACCTACACTCTGGGATGCTGTTAAAGAGTTTGCTTTAAATTATCCTGAATACATTGAAACTGATAATTTAATGGAATTTTTATCAGATGATAATGGAAAAACTTATAATTTGTATGCTTATATTTTTTTTATATTAAAAAAGTCTTCTCGTATTCTTTGTCTGAATATATATAATTTTTATTTAATTTTTTTTATACTAATTTTTTTTAGGTGCCATTTTTGGTCAAACTTTGAAATCGCTGATTTGAATTTGTGGAGGAGTGAGGCATATTTGAAATACTTTGATTTTCTTGATAAAAAAGGTGGATTTTTCTACGAACGGTTAGTTTAAAAATAAAATATTTATAGTAACTTTTGAAGAATATATTTATAATATTTATGATATTTATTATAGGTGGGGGGATGCACCTGTTCATTCAATAGCTGCAGCACTCTTCTTAAAAAGACACCAAGTGCATTTTTTCAAAGAAATTGGATATAAACATGATCCTTTCATGCATTGTCCTAGCGAAGAAGAATTACAATTAAAATGTCATTGCAATCCTGACGATAGTTTTGGTAAGTTATAATAAATTGTCGATAGCTTTTTGATCTAAATCAATCCAATAATCATTTTTTTAATACATGGGTTTTACAGATTTTAATGGATACAGTTGTACTGGAAAGTGAGTATTTTACATAGTAATTATTGGTTTAAATTCTATAGTTTTTTGTTACCTATTAACGTCATTTAATATATTTTTTAACAGGTTTCTTGAATTAGCAACAAAATGGAATTCACAAAACCTTCTGGAAAATACTGTAAATAATTAAAAAAAAAACCTTCCAACTTGTGACAATAAAAATAGTGTTAATAATTTCATCAAACATTAGTTATGACAAATAATCCCACTTATGGTTGAGTCATGCTAATGGAAATAGTGTAATTTCAAACAATAGTTATGACAAATAATTCACTTATAGTATAGAGTCATGTTAATAAAAATAGGTTTAATAATTTCATCAAAATATTATAACAAATAATTACTTATATAGTTTAGAGGCATACTAATAAAAAGAAGTGCTAATAATTTCATCAAACATTAGTTATATTAGTTATAACAAATAATCCATTTATGGTTTATAGTTATACTAATAAAAAATAGGGTTAATTGGTTATGAAAAATAATTTGTTATAATACTGTTATAATACATACAAATTGCATTATTAAAATCTTTTAATAACTTTTATTTAAGATCAAATTAAAAAATAAAAATCTCATGCAAATTAATAAAAGTTAGAATTATATAAATAGTGGGCACAATAAAGCATTTTAAAAATTTAAATACAGTATTATATTTTAATTTTGTTTCTATATAACTTTTTTGATGTTCAAATGGTCATCCAATATATATTCACATTAATTATTCTAAGATTGGGCAGAGTCTGCTAATTTTTTCATAGTTTGAATTATTTCTTCAGGTGAAGAAACATGCCAACTTGCTAATGTCTTTTTAGCTGGAGGTCCAATGGTAGTTGTGAAACACTCTAAATCATTAAAGTCAGGCGTTCTTTTCAGTACTCTGAACATATCTTCATCTGTTCTGTCATCACCCGCACAGAATACGAAATCTACATCCTGCATGCCTGTCAACAAACGCTTCACAATTTCGCCCTTAAATCCAACATTATCATATTAATCAAAGTTTTTAATTGACAACAGAAAATGAATAAATGTATTCACTAACCTTATTAATTAAGGTTGGACGGACTTCAAGATTTTTCTTTCCTAACAAAATTTCTACCGGTAATTTCGGTAGAATTGCACTTTCCAAATGATTTTGACATTCTTTAGCTTGGAATGCACTAATTAAGATCAATTAAGACATTTTAATACTAATTTAATTTATATAAACTAAAATAGTGATATAAAATTACCCATATTCTGGATCTGCCTGACGATAGTGCCATGTAATTGAAGAACGTTTACGTTCAATAGATGAACCCTGTGTACGTTCTGTGAAATAAGTAAAAATCTCATCAACATCATTCTTCCAACTCATATCGATATCTTCAGTAAGATTGATCCATTTATCGCTTTCAGGATATTTAAGGAAACAACCGTGTTCAGCACTATAAAATTCATTTAACAAAAATCATTAAACTTTTATTATTAAATTATTCACAGATCAAAAGGTTACACACCTGAAACCAAGTTTCTTAATACCCCCAAGCCACTCCTCCAATATATCTTGATCACGTCCAGATACTATCCATACAGTATTCTTTAGATCATCCGCGAGTTTTTGCAGATTCTCAAGCATCTCTGGCGGAGGTATTGCTTGACTCGGCGTTTTTACAATTGGTGTGAGTGTACCCTTTAGTAAAAAGAGTAAAAATAGATCGAATGATTATAAGATTATAAGTTCAGATAACAGCATAATTAAACAGATAATAGAAAAATAATAAAACGTACATCATAATCGAATAACAATAAACGATTTTTCGACTTTTTATATTTTGTCAATAAATTTTGCATGTCAAGATAAGGGGTAGTAGTTGTTTGATTACTATTACTTAAACTAATAACAAGTTCTTTAATAAAAGTCTTTGCCCAATATTGAGCAGTATGCACAGTCACGTGCCTGTATAATTGCTATAAGAAAGAATAAATAAATATTATTATTTGAAATAACTTTGAAAATAATTTTGAAGGAAAGTAAGTTAAAAAAATACAGTACCATATGTTTGTTTTGTCTTTCTTCACAGCTCAAATTAAGAGCATCATTTATGGCTTTAGCTACACCACTATAATCCCAAGGGTTTACCATAATAGCAGCACCCAAAGAACCAGCCATTCCAGTAAATTCACTCAAAATGAGTGGGCCATAATTTTCTTGTTGACACATGACATACTCTAAAGAAGTAGTATTCATACCATCACGAACAGATGTAATCAAACCTATGTCAGCAACACTTAAAAGGGCGAAATATTCATCTTGTTCAATTTGACTATGAAGATGATGAACAGGAGTATATTCGAGCGAACCATAAGTGCCATTTATATGGGCAATAAGCTCGGCAACTCGACGCTCAAGTTTCGGAGATTCAGTAAGAGCAGGTGAAGTAACTTGAATTAGAACGACCTAAAATAATAATATAAAAAGATTAGTTAAAAAAAAAATAATAGTTAAAAAAAAATTAGATTAAAAATTAAAGATAATGACCTTATTTTGCCATTCTGGATACTCAGATAAGAATTTTTCAAAAGCATGTAGTTTTTGAATTACACCTTTAACTAAATCAAGTTTATCTCTACCAACAATAATTCTTTTTCCTGCGTGCATTTCCTTGAGAGACTCCATTTTTTTAGCAACTTCAGGACTTTTTCTTTGTACTTCAACTTTTTCAGCATCGATACCGATGGGAAAAGGACCAACAGATACTATTGAACCTTTGGCATCGACACCACTTGGAGTAGATTCATAGCCAAGGATACGCGTACAATTGCTTATAAAATGTCTCGCATAAGAATATGTCTTAAAAAAAAAAAAGGTTAGAGTATTATAACGAAAATTAAATATAAAAAGAATGAATTGGTTAAACAATACCTGAAAACCAATCTGGTTAGCGCCTAGCATACCATCTAATACTTCCTTCCTTTCTTTGTATTAATGAAAATAGTTGAATGAATAATTGAAAAAGCAAGATCATATAAAAATAAACATAAATAGAAAAAAAGAAAAAAAAACATACGAGGTAAACACCTAAAGATTTCAGAACTTGGAAAAGGAGCATGAATGAAGAGACCAATAACAGCATCAGGAAGCGCATCACGTAACATACGAGGTACCATCAAAAGATGGTAATCATGAATCCAAACTATAAATATTTAAATAAATAAATTTAATAACTATATATTTAACGATAATAATAATATGCCAAATATACCAATATATATAATATACATACCTAAATCATCAGGACGATAAATCTCTTTAATTTTGTCGGTAAATGCTTGATTCACGGCACGATATAGTTGCCAATTTTGGTTTTCCTGACGACCATCCGTCACGGTATCCCACAAAATGTAATGGAACAACGGCCATAATACTATGACACGACAATCAGAAACGAAAATCGGCAGGATAATTGGTAAAATCAACACGCGTATGCGCATCACGTACCAGTTTTACAAAAACCCTCATAATGGCCGTGATGTTGTTCATCCTCGAGAAACACCGGTACAGCTTTATTTTTCAATAAAAAGCACTCTAAACTTTTCTTAAACTCTTCGGTAAAGCTACTACTCTCGATTGGTTTGTCTTCAGCATCAAAAACTTGACCTACGAAACCAACGTAATAGCTATCCCACTCATTGTCTAAAGAACGAATTCCAGCGTAAAGGGCCGAGTGACCCCTTCGGTGTCTTAAAGCCCAATTATATGTGATAGTACCATCCTCGGCTGGTTTTGGAGGTTCTGACATATAAACTTCGTAAGGGATCAAGTGGGTCATGTTAAGGACCCGGGTATATTTTGAATCTGTTGAAATATCAGCTCCATTGGAAATCGTAGCGACGGAAGATTTAATAAATTGTGAAGACGGCATGTTTAATATAGTACCAACTTTTTTTTTAACAAATTCGTTTCGATGTACACATATATATATATATATATATATATATATATAATAATTATAATTAATTAAAGTTGAATAAAAAAAAAAATAAAAAAAACAATTTACAAATTATGATGCAACAATGACTGATTTTTTTTTAAAGGGGCGGCATTTTATGAGTTTCATTTGACTATTGCATCAGAGTCTAACTTATCGTTATCTTCTGTCATCTTTCTCAGATATCAAGTACAGTATCCATACCTGGTATGTGGAATTATAGATGTCAGAACTAAACCGTCCTCTCATATCTTGTACAACAAATATTAGAAATTTACATAATACAGTAATACAAAAATTATTTATTCTTATCTTTATTAAAGAATCAAAGAATCACTTAAAGTTCATATGAATAATCTACAAATTTTTATTACTTACTAAAACTGTCGATTTCATATCTGATAACTAAGTTTTTATCACGCCTTGAGATAACTAATTCTTATTGGTTCAATTCGTTATCTTATTAATCATTTTTAATTTTATTATTTTATTAATTTTATCACAAGGACGTGAAGATTAACCATAAATTAGTATTAACATTAAGCTTTAGGCAATAAAACACTCGGGTAATTTTATCCTTATTATCGGAAATGATTATATGCAGATACCTATAGTTGTAAAATGAAATCTGAGGGTATCTAACACTTTATAAAATAAATTTGGAAATGAAGATCGATGGTCAAACCACCTCCATATCGATTTTAATCGATATTTCATATACAGTAATTCAAAAGGAATCATTTTTTTTATTCATTGGAAAATCCGTGAATTATCATGGTTCAATCACATCTAAATAATAACCAAAATGGGTCCATTTACTTCAATAATCAATATACTCAATTAAGTCAGAATTGACGTTGGTAACCTAGCAAGTTGTGATTCGGGACCTCCGTAATCGACAATCATAATTTATGTTCACATTATTCCGTGATCTTTTAATGCTACAGTTAAAATTACGGAGCATTCCCCATATACGTAAATATATTCCTGTGGTACAATCTGTAGTACATTGAGTTTTTGTACTATGTATAATACGTAAGGCTACAGATGCTTGCAGTGTAGACAAAACTTTACATGTATCCAGAAATGTTTATAGCATCACCAAAAAAATAACGCCCAAAAATAACGCCCGGCAAAGATATTCTTAGTGTTATTTAATTAACCTATTTCAAATATTTCGTACATTACGTAGTCATCTCGACAAATTAGGCATTATACTGTCATTTTATCCTTTAAACCCTGATACCATTATCTTTTCTATAGTGATGATTCTTCATAGCAATCCCCATGCAAAACATACAGAGAAGCATTGCCTCATTGACTTATAATATCGATGATTTTAATCGACATGACGCTTTAGAATACAGAGGTAATCAAACATGTTGCAATCCGAGTGGATGTTGGAATGTCAATCCTAAACATCTACTAGAATTAGTAAGATCAGGAACGTAGTACGTACGTACATATACATACGTACATACTACGTACATACATACGTATCATGAAATCTCTTATTTTGAATTATGGCTCAATTAAGTCAAAAATTTGAAATTGCATCTCTAGATACGTATTATTTCAAGGTTTTACAATTCATAAAGTATTATAGATAAGTATACCACCTTAATTTACCCGTCATATACACTATATATATACAGTATAAAATACGAATCCAATTTATAAATTAAAAATTGAAGTTAGATTAGATTAAAGCTTTAGATAAAAATATACGAATTTTTTGAGTAATCTTTTCGCTAGTTTATTACTTACTGTATATATTAGAAGAATAACTAACTATATATATTACTTTAATTTTAGTGTTGCTTATTAGAAAGTTCTAGTAACAATTACTAGAACTGGAAGACCACTAGAAGCAAATAGAATGGTTCTAAATGGCGCAACAAATTTTTAGTTATATACTATGTATAACCATTATTTAGAAGTTTTTAGGAAATTTTTATATTGCTGGTTAGAGTAATTTTTCGAATGCCCTAACCGTGGCAAAGGCGAGATATCGGTCACGTGACTTAAGAAGCATCCGAACTAGAGTGTCTAGGATTATGCTGCGATGCATTATGCGCATAATTTGCAATTTTTACTATATGAAATCGCATAATTGGCTTATGTTTATGCACATGTAAGCAAAATTTGATTGGCTAAAAAAGTTAATCGGTTTGTACATTTAACTGTAATCACCTGACTTGACATGCTTTTTTGAATTTAATTGGCTAATAACTTAAAATTTCGCATAATTTGCATAATTTACTATTTGTCGCATGCATAATTTGGCAATCTTCACATCATAATCCTAGACACTCTAGTCTGGCCTCAGGCAATCTATTAATAAAAATAAATCAGCTGATTACTGGAAGCCCCCTTAATGTGTTGCTACCTTAGTATGCTACTTTAATATGTTGGTACTTTAGTGCATTGGTGTATACCTTAGTACATTGGTACGTACATACTTTAGTGTTACTTTATAGTGTGCTTAACTTTAGCGCTTAGTACTTTAGTAAATTAGAGTGTTGGGCGTTGGTAATTTTGAGTATCAAGTGGTGGTAATTTAGTGTGTTGGGTGTTAGTAATTAAAAGTGTTGGGCATTGGTAATTAAGAGTGTATTTGGTATTGACAATTTGGTGCATTATTAGATGGGATAAAATTTTCAAAGAATGTAAGAATTAGTAATAATATATATATATATATATTATGCACCTGTATTATGATTGGTTGTTGATTATGTGAAATATGTTAAAGGGTACCTGTGACCAAAAGAGCAGTAAGTAGTATTACCCAAGCCCTACCCAGCTTTGTAAGAGCTTAGCACCTGGGCCCTTACCCTTATCTAAGGGCCCAGAAATCGGTATCCTGGCCTGGCCCTTATGGTACTACTTATGGGTACCCATAGATAGCCCAGGCCCATGCAGAAGCCTATCAATATCATATCTTTCTCATCATCAACCGTAACTTTTCTATTATCATCATTAACATTATCGCCTGAAGCCAAAGAATCATTATCTATCAGTTTATTTATGTCAACTTCGGGTACATCTTCTTTGTTAGTTGTGTCTTCATCTGAACTAACTTAACTGCTTCGGAATATTAATAAATAAAAAAATTAAATTTAGCTATTTTAAAATAATGCGAATTAATTTAATTAAATTAAAATTTTAAATTTAATACTTACTAATCTTTGGCCTTTATGAGTCTAAAGAATTCATAAAAATTAAAATAAATTTAATTAAAAAATCAAAAAATCTTACCCTTTCAGATTGTTTCGAATCTTTTTTGTGTTTGGAAACTTTATTCTAAATAATTTAATTTTTTTTTTTTTTTTTTTGGTATTAAGTGATCTCTTTGGTTTGGAGAACTTTTTATTAGAGTATAGATGAAGTTTTATATGTAATTACAACGATGGTATATCAAGCCACACGTACACCTTTTGAGTACCTATTTAAGTAGTCTGCCCGAAGGTTCTACACTATCTGCTGTACCTGCACCCCAACTAGGGCCCGAAGGTTCTACACTATCTGCTGTACCTGCACCCCAACTAGGGTACCCATTTAAACTATTTGGTTCTAACTACCTCCATCAGCCCTCTAACCCAATGGGTTTCCTCACTATTTATGCGCTAAAGTTAAGCACACTATAAAGTAACACTAA
>CAJVPY010000596.1:0-25368 GCA_910591965.1 Dentiscutata erythropus | reverse complement strand
CCTACTATAAACCTAAAAACCTATCATGAACCTAAAGACCTAGGTTCCAAAATTGGAACCTGGTTTTTAAAAACTAGATTCCAAAAACTAGGTTTTAGGTTCCAAACCTAGAACCTTTACCAACCCTACGTACTATGAGATCTTTTTTTTTTTTTTTTTTGACTTACAGTATCGTACTATACTACTATTTTACTAACTTATGTACTCCGAAATTTATTTTTTATAAGTGAATTCTTTTTTGACGCTTAAAGGTCAAGGTGAGTAATCACATGGTTTGCTTTTCGTGCTAAATTAAGAGCAAGTTATAGGTAAATGACATTTCTAATGTATTTGTCGGAGCATAGTAATTTTTAATTTCGTGTGATTATACTAATTTATGTTACCGTACCATACTATTTAAGTTATGTCAATTAAAAATTTAATAAATTAAAAAAATGATGTTATTTCACATTAGGAAAAAGTTTATCAAACATTGTAAATCAATTTTCCGAAAGCCACATTATTTCACCAATTACCTTTTATAGGTAAGCGATAATTTGTGAAGTTATCGCAAAATGGCTTTCAGGAATTACATACAGTACATGCAAACGTTGAAAAGGTTCGGAACTAATGCTTCGATCAAGTAATTGGGCTTACAACAATTAACTCTAGATTATTACAGGATTGAGTCACTGGTCCTTTATACTTTACTTATTGGGAGACTGGATACTATCGATTTGATAATTTGAATTTGTACTTGATTGGTTGATTATTCAAAGCGCCTATTTTTACATAGTAATAGGATAATATAAATAATATAAATATCGAATATAATGCAGTTGTTGAAATTCTAAAGATTCAACTATTTCTAATATGGGACCTTTGCCTTGAAAATTACGTTATGGGACATAGTAAATCATATGTCTCATAACATGATTTTCAAAGCAAAGACCCCATATATCTATTACCTCGGTGATTTTCATGATATTAAGAGATGGATTTTTAGTTTTATGAATTTCAAGGATTGTACCACTTCGTAACTCTTGCGCCATCAGGGGTAAGTATCCGTTTTCATATTGTAAGCAAATACTTAGTATGGTGTGCGTATCAAAGCATTTCTGTACGACTGTACAGTACAACCTCGCTAAAACCTTTGAACCTCTTATATTTGTCGATCGATAAATATACAACATGTGAGTTACATGATAATTTGAGGGATATATAACGTTTAACATTGAAATTTCATAGGTTCACTACAATCGCTTCGATATGAATTTTTTTTAAAATGTTATGCATCTTTTTTGTATTCGTTTCAGTATTTTCTTATGTAATTTGTCAAGATTCACCAAGTCCCCGATATTTACAGGCTAGCGCACTAGTTGGTGCTAAAATTTATTTCTTTGGTGGATATATTTCAGTTGATTCCAATTTTACTAACGAAGTATGGTACCTTAATTTATCTGATTTAACTACAACCACATGGCATAAAGATACAAATATGCCAGTAGGGTATGCTCTTGGTAGTGCATGTGTTAATCCTATTGATAACTCCACAATATTGTTAATGGGTGGGAAAATGACTACTTCCACTGAAGATATTTCTAATTCTTCGAATGTAAATATATTTAATCCTAATAATTCACAATGGACAACGCCAAAAATTGGATTTAATAATATTTCCTCAGCACGTATTGATATATCGGCAGTTATTAATAAAGATGAGAAAATCTTCATTTTAGGAGGTATTAGTCCTAACACATCATCTTGGTATGATGATATGATTATATTGGATTATACTATTATGACTTGGTCAAAATTGTCTCAATTAAGTGGCCCTAAATACGCTGATTATACTGCTACACTATTACCAACTGGTCTTATAATTTATATTGGTGGGCGTTATAATGGCAAGAATACTTTAGCTAAAATGAATAATGTATGGTTATTTTTATTATTCTGATTCCTTTTGTATTTCTTTTAATTTTTTTTAAAAAAAAACTTTATTAATTAATTAAATAAAACAAATTACAGATTTTAATATTCGATACAGAATCTTCAAGTTGGTCAAATAAAGTAAGCAATTATATAAACAACGTTCTATAATTATACCTAATACTTATGGGTTTTTTTTGTATTTAACTTAGACAGCTGGTGGTGCCTCTATTGGATCTCGTGTTGGACATTCATCCGTTTTGAGTATGTATGCTAGACATGATAAGACTATGTTTTTGAAACTTTTAATAATTTTCTTTGCATTATTATGAATTATTTAATAGCCCCAAATGGAAGTATCATTATATTTGGGGGTACGTCAGATGCTAGTAACTTGGGACCGAAAGTTCTTCCTGACATTGCAGTGTTAGATGTAAATTCGTGGGCGTGGTCTAATCCAACAATTTCTCAAACAAATGCACCACCATCACTCACATGTCATTCTGCTGCGCTATATGGCAATTATATGATTATTACATTTGGTAACTATATATCAAAAATTAAGTCTGTCTATTTTTTCTGTTCAAAAGAATTTCTAACTATTTAAATTTATATTCAGGTCGAATTACAACTACATCTACTGTTAAAAGTAATAATATGACACTTAATAATCATATCTATATTCTCGATACACAAAGATACACCTGGGTTGACACAACAAAGAATACAGAAACAGGAACATTTAATTATGCACTTTTTATCGGAATTGGTATATTGATAGTGGCTTTATCTCTTGCTGGCGTTTTAATATATAAATTTAAAGGGCAATGTCAACTCCAGAAAACTAATGGCAGAAGAATTTGAACAGCTATACACTTCTAATTGTCTTCTATTTGAAAATTGACAGCAGTATTGTTCCGGACTTGACTATTTTTAATCATCGTTGGTGACACATGAAAAGTCATTATACGAGTCAACTAGCGCCCTTATCATAACCAAATCAACAACTTAAGATAGAAGAGATCTATTAATACAAGGTAGCAGGTCGAATTTATAAGACCACGTAAATAGAATTACTGTAAATAGCAATAACTAAGCCGACTAAGACGATAATGTTTAGTATAAATGGTTATGGTAGTCTAAGTCTATAAATGAAACTACCTTTATTATTGTAATGTGCTACGATTTGATGGTCAACATACGATGGTGCCTGACTTTATCGGGCCTAAAAACGTAAGGTTACTTATATGTTTACATTTTTATAGATCTATTTTATATAGAAACCTTAAAACAGCTTGCATTTAATTATGTAAAAAGTCGATTGATTGATAGAGCCAAATGGTCAATTGCAAAAATTTATAAAATATAAACTTTACAAACTTACATATAATTTATAAAATATAAACTTTACAAACTTACATATAATTTATAAAATATAAACTTACATTTAATTTATAAAATATAAACTTTACAAACTTACATATAATTTATATTAATGTTTTTCAGCACAAGAAATCAATTAGTACAATTTCAATTTTGGAATCCTTTAATATCTTTAAAAGATAAAATTTTACTGTATATAAAACTTCACCAGTATTTATTTTTATTACGATCATAAGACTTCACCTCAAATTATGAAGTTAAAAATTAGACTTTAAAATTATAATCGAGATTTAAGTTAAAGTCAGAAGCTAAAGATTTTAGGATGTTGAGACATTTTTTTTACTTAGGAATTCAAATACTTAAATTATTTTTTTCTAAGAAATAGAATACTGTATTGAGGAACTTCACTTGATGAGCGTTAAAATCCTTAAGAAAGCTAAATTATAGTTATTGTATTTTAAGGAGATTCTATCACTACGGTGCATTTGTAAACTACTCCAAAAATTTGAAAAAGATTGACTACTGATGGCGAGCCAATTTAATTTGACCTCATATATATGGTTAGAGTTTTTATGACGTAATTGCGGATATATCAAGACTTAATAATGATATACTATTTCAACGTAATAAATATTTAATATTTCTGTATTTAGAATTTTTGTTTAATAAGATGTGTCACTAGGAAGAGTGAAATTACAGTATAAGATCGATTGAATAGTGGAAGGATGGGTCGAACAGTGTGAAGATGGGCTAGACTATAAGATCTGGGGAACAAGAAATTTTTTTAGTGTTATTTGAAATTGATCAATAATAATTTTAGTGACAAACCGAATATTTGTATTTGGAGACAAAATATTTAGATTCAGTGACAAAAATATTGCTTAAATTCCACCAAGCGCCGTAATGTTAATAATTCAATACATATTTTAATTATTCTTAATGGAATATTCTTTTGTATTGTGCTACACTTTCACGGTTCTACGAAAGATGCGTATAACATCGATTAGGTGTCGCTAAAAAAAATCGGTACGTACAGTACGTACATACGTACAATCGCGCAATCAGGTGATTGTATAGGTGTGCAGCAATCTACAAATTTGATCAAAAATAAATCATTTGCAAATCGCAATAAATTGAGAAATGGCAATAACATAACCATTTTTCTTCCTATTGCATAAATGTTTTGAAATCTAAAAAAACATTCGACAGATTATTGAATTTCTGAAGTTTTAATGTAATTATTACCACTGGAGATCACAAAATACGAAGATATTTCAAGCGCATCAAATGTTATAGGATATAGATAGATCTTTATATTTTCGAGATAAATGCAAATAATATCGAAACTATTGATTTAAAACACGTTAATATTTAACAATCTGAAATTATTAAGTTATTGCATGTTTTAATAATATTTATAGTATATTGAATAATTTTATTAGAAAATCAAGACACATCATTTATTTTTGAACTCATGTTTATTATTTCGGAATTTCTTCTAGAGGAATTAGCTAAACATATTGAAATTCATTTAATTGAACAAAAGCTAATTGGCTTCGATTACGTTTTACTCAGATTTATCAAAAAATCTTCAATTTCAAATTTTACAAAAAGCTGCAATGATTTTTTTTAGTAAAGTATCTGTATAATATTTTGATTCTAAAGACTTTACATTCGCTTCAAGAAAATGCGTTAGTATCACTTATTAAACGAGATGGTTTACAAATGGAAAAAATAAAAATTTGGAATTATACAATTAAATAGAGAATTGCATAAAATTTGGCTTATCATCAAATGGACCAGTAAATTGAACTAATGAAAACTTTCTAGCTCCGTTATAAAATTATTTACATTGGGAAAATTAAATAAGTGTAAATTTGCAAAAATCTGTATTTTCGCAGATTTTTGCAGAATTTTTACAAAAAATCTGCAAAATTTTATGTAATTTGAAATGTTATACAGAAATAGCGTTTAATTTCTGCAGTTATAGCTACCAGGTTTGAAGTTTTGCACAGATTTTCGTTTGATTTATTGTTTAATTTTTTTGCAAATATATACATAACTGCACTAAAAAAAAATTCCCGATGCTACCTTATATCCGCTATTTTCAAATATCTGGTGATGATATTATCGCAGCCGTATCATCAAAATTTAGATAGAAAGCTTTGATGAAATGTGCAATAAATCCAGATCGATAAATATCATCAATAATTCTTCCACCTCACATAATTTTGACACCGATGTTACCAACGCATACCACGGAACCATTTTCAATAGTTATTAGTGAAAAACGTGCAGCCGAAATTGCATCATGGATTGATAAGAAAATTGAAATGTATTCGACAACAAATAACCCGTATGAGTTCAAATTACTCCTTTGTGACACTAGAGATGGTCTTACTCTGAATTGTTTTGGAATTTATGTGATAAGCAAGAAAATACTATTGTTACCATGAAGGTTAAAGATACCGATGAAAAAATTATTGGTGATTATAATCCAATTCAATAAATAAATTAACCAGCGATAATATGAGTTGCAATGATAGCTTTATTTTTTTGTTGAAAAATGGTACTATTCAATCTTCTATTTTAAGCGTGTAGAAGATACAAAAATTACAATTTATTGTGGTCCGTATTATGGTCCATCTTTTAGCTGTGATCTTTATATGTACAAGGGTTTAACCAAAATAATCGATGTAATTGTCATCATATTATATGAAAAGTCAATTAGAAATATAGAAGATAAATTTTTATCAGAATACGAAGTGTTCCAAATTAAAAGAAAATTAAATAGTCAAATTATTGAATATACAGTATATGATAAAATCAATATAATTAATATACAGTATATGATAAAATTAATATAATTAATATACAGTATATGATTAAATTAATATAAATAATATTCAGAAAATTGAAATTTCTTTTTTAAATTCTAGCGTTTTGTAAAAGGATTGTTGTATTATTTTTAAAGTATAGCATGGAAGAAATTCGACGTTACAAAGTATTTGTACAGGATAGTAGTTTAACCCCAGAATTTTCTGGTGTAAGCAAACCTAAAAAAAAAAAAAAAAATTATGTAATACTTTACTAATAAAATAGCTTCTAGAGAATGTGTTTTCAATAAACTCAAGTTGCATCAGTTGCATCATGCTGCATCATGCTGCATCACAGTAGATCTAGTAAATGTTGAAGTACTATCTACCATAGTAAGAGGTAATAAAAGTATATTTTACTGCTCAATTCATAAAGTTCAACTTGTTTTTTTTTTTTTATAGTTATAATATTAACTTGTTAACTTTATTTTCAAATTTTGTAAACTCTTCTAAAGATATTTAATGCAATAGAAGTTATTTAATATATACAATAGTATAGTTTTATTAGTTATGTAAGGTTTAAAGAAAAACTATTAAAGGACATGTAACTTGTTACTAAACACTTTTAAATAAAGTTTTTACAACTGTAAAATTACTATTAGTGCGTGAATTAATAGTTGGATTCTTTTACAACATGAGTTATTTTATTTTGAAGGAACAGAATTTTCTGTAAGTAAAAATGGAGAGTATAGTTTTACCAAAATGATCAAGGATGTTCATCCACAAAACCTTGCATTTGGTTGGTTGCCACAGTTGGCTATGATTTCTAAATATGCAAACTCGGATAATTTCAGGTTTGCTTTTAATTGAAGAAGCCATTTAAAGTGTTACCATTGCGACTAAATAGTGGCAAATTTTAGTTGCTTAGCCGCTTGTGTACCAACATTTTTGCATTTAATGATTGGTGTTATGAAAAGTTTGACCAGCGTAAGTGTAGCCAATGTGTGATTATGTCACATTTTGTGCAATCATATGTTAATTAGAGATTGACGTTTCTATTTGCATTAACGTGTATTAACGGCAATTACGAAAAGTTTATTATACCATTCTAGTTCAATCAATATTTTTGTTTATAATAATAAAGCAATAAACATTCTTATTTAAATGGTTTATACACTGTTTTAAGCAATATTTGTTTGTAAAATCTTATATTTGATTGGTCTGCATGACTTATTTTGTTTATTTTTCACATATAATTTTCATCGCACTTTACATATGATCTTTGTTGTAATTTGTCTATGAAATGTATGTATACGTGAACAAAGTCTCTTCGACGAAATTTAATATAACTTGTACTATGTAATTTTTCATATGTATGGCAGCTAGAGATGATGATCGATTATGAAATGATCGGTCATATGGTTCGATCGTGACCGATTATGAAAATTCTCTTTTGTGTTCGATCGATCGATAAGAGATCGAGCATATCGATCATTATCGATTATTAAATTATTACAAAAAAATCGATCTAAACAAATCTGATCGATCATAAAATTTAAATAATAGTTTTTATTAATCGATTTAAATTTTTTTAAACTTAATTATTCAGTATAGAACAAAAATCTAAAATATCAAATATAATAAAGATCAACTATCTATCTTGTTCGAGATAAGCTAAATTTGTGATGGGTTATTTTATTCTTATGCCTGTTTTAATGCAAAAATATTGAGAATTCTAGATCTTTTGATTTATTTAGATCATAATCCAAGAAATTTATTTTTGTGTACTATTAGTTTATACATTATCTCAAATAGGGAAATTGAAGTTTCTAAACTTCCTGCACTGTACAAGTTACTCTTTATGTTTAAAATTATAATGGTAACTACAGTCAGGGAATATAGCAAATAAGGTCAAATTAGAAAATCCGGTTCTAGAATGATCTGCACAGATTTGATTGGCTTTTGTACGACTTCTTGCTAGCAGTTTTAGGAAATTTTTTACACGTTTTATTTATTGCTTAAAACTTCTAAATAAAAGCATTAATAGATAGTAGAAAACATGTAGTTTAAATAATCCACAATAATCCACTCTAGTTAACTCTCGTTAAAAAAGTAAATAAACTATTAAAAAAGTAAATAAGATTTGGAATATTCTAGTTTGCATAATAATAAATTTTTTTTCTATTCAGTTGACTTTGATTGGTTAGTGATCATTCTTGGATCGACATAAAGAAATTTCTGGAACTATTAGATCAGCATTCTATTACCATAAATGGGGGTCGTCTAAAGCCTGGCACCTAATGAAATTACCCACATCACAGGAAATCATGGAATGCACGTGGTTACGATTATTTCCGGAGAGTCGGCAATAATTTTTTTTTTTTTTAACGTTAATATTTTATACTACTGCTACCTGTAATATTACTGTATTATATACAGTATTATAGGGATAGCGTTCTTTTTTTTTTTTAATTAATGTTTAATAAATACAGGGGTTTTTTTTTTATTTATAAAAAAACTTAAGCATATGCTCGCTGGGATCGGTTGTTAGAAGAATAGATCTGAGAATGAACAGGTATGTGTATGCATTCATAAAAGCTGTTATTTTATTTATTTAAAATATGCTCTAAAGAACTTTTTAAATTTTTAATAAATTCTGATTTTTCTTTGGGCTTCCTTTATCCTCTACTCTCCAATATGCATTACGGGTTCTTTCCATTAGTTCATTTACACCGAGCGTCGATTCTCCAAGGCCTTATCAGCTTCCGTTTTTTAGGTATTTCAATTTCCACAACTTCACGATGTTCATATATTTCAAAACCATTCTCCACAAACATTTGCTAAAATTGCATCCACACACTCAATGTTAATAGTTCATCACCATATATATGTTCATGAAACATATGTCAGCAAGGAAGTAAGTACCAGCAAAAAAACAAGCAAAAACAATTAAGCGAAGTCAAGCCAGATATTTCTTTACCCTTTTCAATTCTTTTTTTAACAGCGCAGGCTTCAGTAATGATTAACTGCTGGATGGGATAGGGGACCTTGTGAATCTCACTAAGAATTTCATTATCAACTCCAACAACAGAAATCTGCTTAATTCGAAATTCGAAGGCCGTACTTTCTGAGATTGAGCGTCATTTGGCATCTAGAGCAATAATTTTATAACAAGCGCCTAATAAAAGTAAAATAATAAATTTTATTTTTGTAAATGGTGAAATTGATAATGTAATATTTTATAATGAAAATGTATTTTATTTAAAATATTTCTTATACAAAAAAAATTAATAAATAAATAAAATAAATATTTTATAAATAAAAAACTAGTTTTTTATTAAAAAATAAAAATTTAAAGCCTGATTTTTGTATTATACCTATAATACCATGATTAGATGATGTCATCTGTTTTAGATCACTATGATAGGACTCTAGAGGATTGGTTGAGGTTACTTGCAATAGAAGGAGTAAATTTTGCCATGCTCAGAGGGCCATTGATTCGAATTCTTTATGTAATTTTGTGTAATATAGTTTTTTATACCAGGGACTTGACACGCACAAATTGCTTGCTGAATAAGCTCCTCACAACCAATTTTTGTAGTTTTATGCATTGCCTGAATCATCAGGCTTCGAGCTTTGGTTTCGTATATTTTACTCATCCATACCCGCATTACGTGAACCGTACAAAAAATTACGGCACACTCTTGCTCACCACCACGAAGAACAGAAAATGCTTTCCTAATGCTATTAGCCTTAATGTGGCTTTGATCAGCAAGGATATATCGGGAATTTCAGTGACGTCCAAATCGTCTAATAATTTTCAAGGCATCTGCGATTGTGTCGCTATCTTCTTTACTGACAAAAAAGTGGGCACCAACGTCCCAGCACCCATATGTATTCCTTACGTACAAAGTAAATAGACGACAGTCATATTTGTTCGTCTTGTATTTCGAATCGATCAGGGTTAGCCAACTATTTTGTTCGAGCTTTACGAGTTGGAGTGGGTGCACAAAAACTATACCATATGTAGATTGACTCACATTGTTATAATATTCAATATTATACCTTTAAATAAATAAAATAAGAAAATAAATAAATTAAGAAAATAAATAAAATGAGAAAATAAATAAATTAAGAAAATAAATAAATAAAACATACTGGAAAAGGGACGAAATTGACAAAAAAAATTCTTCCACAAAAAATTAATTATCTTGCGAACTAGTTCGCAAGATAATTAATTTTTTGTGGAAGAATTTTTTTTGTCAATTTCGTCTCTTTTTTCAATACCAAGCCTATGTATATAATAAAATAAAAGATCCCAACCTTCATTTTTTAAAAAATAAATACATTCTGCAATGTCAGATTCTAAATTTATATTACCTCCAAAGTTTTCATTTTTTTGCGCTTCACATACTTTTTGCTTAATATTTGAAACCTCCTTTCATTTTAACTCTTTAACACTCGCACCCAAATCCAGCTTCCTGGTTGCATAGTCCTTAATCGCACTTACAATGGTGGGTGGTGGGTAATTCTTGACTGCTTCCTCTTCCACTAATTTTCAAACTGCATCCGAACGCTTTAACATTTCAGTTTCTTCAAGTGTGTGCATATAGTCAAGGCTATTATTATATCATTCAATTTGCACTTTATACGCCCCAACAAAACGCAACACTCGAATTTTTGCAAAGCACAGGTTGGAAGGACGGATTTTTGTCTTTCTACGCTTTTCAAGAGGGATATCTTCTTTTCGTCCACTTGAATGATTATGTTTTATAAGCCGGCATACAAAAACTTTCCATAAATTACCATTAGCATGATTTTTATAGCTAAATCTGGACCAAACATTTGAAACAAGTGGCCACCATGCTTGATCAAAATCATGCATTGAAACTTCAAATAGTTCACCAACATTGAAGAGAAGTTCACGTCTTTCATTAATAGTTAAGGATTGAGACATATAAAATTTAAGCGTGACCTCTCCGTTTTCCTCAAGCATAGTGTTTCCATTTTCTTCAAACGTGGCTTCTTTTTCCTCAAACTCTACACTTTTGTTTTCCTCAAACCCTACACTTTTGTTTTCCTCAAACCCTACACTTTCGTTTTCTTCAAACTCTACACTTTTGTTTTCCTCTATACTTTCACTTTCCTCATATACAACACCCTCCTTTTCAAGTATGACCTCCTCCTCTTCTACAAATACACCTTCTTCATTTTCCACAAAAAAATTACTCATTAATAAAAATATATACCGGTATACAATATATATTGGCCTCTTTACTGTGATTAAAAAAAAAATCGTATGCTTTGCAATATTCGAAAGTAAGAAAAATTCAAAAGGAGGTAATAAAAAAAAGAATCTTTATATACAGTATATATATATATATATATATAAAAAAAAGATCAGATCTTAAAAAAAAAAAAAATTCTTAAGTTTTAGTATAAAATCTTAGAGAAAAATTCTTAAAAATCTTAGAGTATATAGTGATAGGCTTAAATTTTTTATCCCCATTATATTCATAAAAAAAATCTTAGATATCATACAGCTCTAATAGCCAAATAGAATTTAAAATTTCAATTAATATGATTTTTTTAATTTAAATACTTTAAATACCCGAAAAAAATCGGAATTGATCATATTCTGTAATCTCCCATGATTCAGGTAATTTCGTGAGGTGCCAGGCTTTAGACAACCCCCAAATTAGGCAGAACAACAATTAGACTTTAAATCAACATTAAAACAACAAACAAACACATAGTGAAATTAAAACAAATAAACAAAACGCATAAAATGTTAAAACTTCCAGATTACAAAAATTTTTTTAATAAACCAGAAGAGGAAAGAGCATCAATACAAGAAAAACAAAATAATTTTATCTGGGAAAAGGATAAAGTAGTTGCAAGTTATTTAGGTACTAGTAAGATATACCTTATTGCAATTATTCGTAGTGTTCTTCATTATTACAAGTGGGCTCAATATAAAAAAGCAAAAGAACAAGAATTAGAGAAAAAAGAAAAAATTCTGCTCAAATCTTGGCTTGACAACAATGAACAAGTAGATAGTATGAGTGAAATACAGCATAGCAATAATAGCAACAAAGATCAACATGTTTGGGTAAAACCCATATTGTCCCTGTTTCTCACCTCAGAAGAAAAACAATACAATATGGAGACTATAGAAAAAGCTTTATTAGAAAGTTTAGACAACAGTATACAGATTGATAAACAAACTAACGCCCAAAAAAGAAATTATACAGAGCAGGAAATTTCAATTGATATAGCTGAAATTAAAGTAGAAACAAAAAAAAACTTATTGGTAAGCGAAGAACTCGGTACATTAGATTATGGAGTCATAGAATCTCTTGAGAAAGATAATATATTTGTCAATGAGCAAATAATAAATAAAAGCAACAAAAACATAAAGATATTCTTAACTCAGCATGGGCACCAAGTAGTAAAGACATTGAACCCAACGCTCTAAATAAAGATATATATAGCTCAACATGGTTACCGAAAAAAAGATCTTCTTTACAAAATGACCTGAAAAAATCACTATATCTATTTACTATATGGGACTTCCTAAAAGAAATGAGTGGATATGAAATTAAAAAATATTTAGAATATTTTGGAGAAGTTAACATTATTAGATAGCAACCGAATTTTACAACTAAAGCAGTATTTATTCAAATTTTAGCCAAAACAGAAAAATATAAAACATCATTTAGAGAACATTGATTAATTATCCTAGATTATGGAAAAACATATAGAATGACCCCTAGTGAATTTGATATTACAGAATTAGAAAGTAGAAATATCTTTAGATCCACAATATACAATATCCCTACAAGAGCAGTAGATAGTTTTCTCCTCCATTAGCTCAAAAAACACAAAGTACAAGCTGTTCATATCTTTAAAAATAGCAATAGCAACCAGGCTAGAAGAGCACATATATATTTCAAATCTGAGCAAGATAAATTAGAAGCCCAAAAGACAAATATGTATTACTTTAACACAAAACTAGTGTGGCACTCTTACCTTGAAGATTCTGTAAATAGAAGTTTTACATATACATACAGACATAGTGAAAAGAAAACAGTATATCCTAGCAAACATAAAGTAATAGCATATGAGACAGAGACCTGGAAAAAACAGAATCTAGTCAACAAAGCCAGTCACACAAGGCCTCTTAGTAAGACAAATAAGCTCTATAATAGTAATAAAGAAAACCGTAATGTTTTTGCCCAGGAATATAGTAGCTCCAGATCTCGTAGCACTACAAGAAAACTTTTAAAAGCTTTAGAAAATAATAGAGATTCCAATCAAAGAGTCAACCAGGTGTTAAAAAACATGTATGCAACAGGTTCTAATAAAGAGGAGCTAGATACAAGAAAAGGGAAGCAAAAAGAGCTTACTACAGAAACTAATTTTGAACAATTGCTTGCAGATATGCAGGAAAAATTCAGAACAATCAAGCTGTTGCTAGCTCATCACTCCTAAAAGTTGCCTCAGGCGAATCAAAGAATAAAGGTAAGGCAAATAGCCTTATTGATGCCTTATACAATATAAATAAATTAGAACAAAGTGAAGATTTTTTAGACAAAAACAATTACGAATCATTGCAAATAAGTTTTTATAATATTAATGGACTCAAGCTAGATAGACAAAAATTAATTGCATTTGCAGATATAGGTAGGGAAAAGAGTTTGGATATAATAGAAATAGCAGAAACAAATATAAGCAAAAAAGAAGAAAAATGAATAGAAACCAAACAGCATGGCTACGTTAACTTTTGGTCATTAAAAAAAGCAGACAAAATCAAAGGTTCAGAAGTAGGTGCACTCATAAGCGAGCACTGGGCAAAACATATAGGTAGAGTAATTAGATATAGCCTATATTTAATCAAAATAAAATTTTCTTTAAGAAAGTAGTTATACAAATTTGGGTAGCTTACTTACCATTAGCAAACAAAAAAATTAACAAAGAAACTCAACAGACAATAATACGAGAAATTTGTAGTAACAAAATCAACACATATGTTTGTGTAATGGGGATTTCAATGTATTAAGTAACACAAACCTGGACACAAATAACAAAAATCATAAAAATCAGGGGCTTGAAAAAACTCTATTAGAGTGGCTTAAAAACAGGGAATTGATAAACACTTTTCGTTATCTATACCCACACAAAAAAGAATATACCTAGCATCAAGATAATTTGGCATCTTGAATAGATTATATATAGATAGGTGAAGAAATGAGCAACCTACTATCTAAAGCTTCAATTGAGGATATAAACCTAATTACTGAAAGCAATCACAAGCTCATATGGTCCAAAATTGAAACCAGTAGCATATTAAATTATGGCAAACTTAGAAACAGAAAAAGAAAAAGAAAGCCTACAAGAAGAGTTTTTCTCTACTACAAAGCCATGAAAGAAAACTGAGATTTGTATAGCAAGTGCATCGAAAATTTAATAAGAAAAAAAGAGTACAAGGGATTACATGAGTCTATTTTCTGCTACAATAAAGACATTAATATAGAATAAGATATTTTAAATAATACAATCATGAAAGAAGCAATAAAACACATACCTTCAGTTAATATTCAAAAGACCAAGATCCAGGAAAAACTATCAGTCCCTAAATCTAATACCTTCAAAGAAGTTAAATTTCTGTATCAGTTACAAAAAGAAAGTTACACACATTATGGTGAAAAAATAGATAGTGCTGTTAAAGAAAAGTTTGACACACAAATTGAAAGAATAAACCTAACACATCAAACACAAATCCCGCAAATGCCCGAACTTTGGAGCCAGGTCGAAATAAATGAACTCGGAAATTGGGAAAAAATTTTGAGGAAAAAAGCGGAAGAAGAAGAATGCAAAAGAAAAGAAAAAGAAATAAGAAGTAAAATAGAACAAAGATTTAGTATGATAAAAAAAGATAAAAGAGAATGCTACAAAGTCTACTGAACAGAGTATACAACAAGATAACACCAGATAGAGTTCTTGTTGGAGAAGAATCTGATTACCAGAATTTAGAACTCATTAATGGAGAGACTAAGCTGAAGCAGCAAGTTACCTCACACTTTCAAAAACAGTTCCGAAAAAGAAATCAAAAGTTTGAAAAGATGAACTAGGAGTGGAAAAACGAGTACATGCCAAAGAAAGACATAAGTCCATCTATATACGAAAAAGTAATGAGTCCAATTAGTAAAGAAGAATAGATACAAGCTCTAGGCAAAACACAAAATGGCACAGCTTCAGGCATATCAGGTATTGGGTATATATTACTCAAAAAGCTCTTTATAAAGATAACCGAAAAAATGATAAATTTTGCAAATTTTATTCTAGAAGTTGGAAAAATACCAGAAAAATGAAAATTAGGTCAGGTATACTTAATTCCAAAAGGAAGCTTTTGGGAATACAATCTGAGTAATACAAGGCCAATAGTCCTATTAGAAACATGTAGAAAAGTGATAACGCGAGTAATACAAATGAGACTCAACAAGGTGTTAAGTTGAAATAAGGTTTTAAAAGATGCAAACTTTGCAGGACTCTCTGGAGAAAGTACATTGGCACCTATTCACATTATGAACAATATAATAGAGGAGGCAGTGGAGAAAAGAAAAAAGCTTTGGATCACTTTTCAAGATATGAAAAAAGCCTTTGACTCAGTTAGTATAGTAGCACTTAAAAAAGCGTTAAAAATGATCAAATTTCCACCAAAGCTAGCAAATTTTATTACGAATCTTTACGACAAAAGAAAGCTTAGCTTTATAACAGATTTCAGTAATACTGAAGCCACTGAAGCAGGAGATGGAATTAACCAAGGAGAGGTGCTATCCCCTTTCATCAGCAAAAAAAAATATATGTAAACCTCCATAAGTTTTTACGTGAGCGTAAACTTATGAAAAACTTATAATTAGTTTGGAGTATTACGTAGGGGTAATAATTACGAAAGTTTATGCTATAGAATTTCAGAGTATTACGTAGGAGTAATAATTATGAACATTTATAGCTTAGTAAATTTAAATGTAGCAAAATGCAAATAGTCGAAAACTAGCGAATACATGTATAAAATTATAAATATTTACAAATGACAAAAATCAAAAACATACGAAAACATATGAAAATTTGCGAAAATTTGAGTAAATCAACAAGATATTATGTACAACAAAACATCAAAAAGAAGCAAAAATATAAATTATAAATCGAAAAAAATAAATAATATAAATTTTTAAAATAAATGTAATAATTTTAATGTTTTCGTAAATATACGAAAAAAATTGTATACAAATATATTCTAAGTATTGGTCGTCTCATTAATGATGATACAAAAATAAAGTATATTTTATTTAAAACAAAATAATACTTATTTTTTTAAATATAACCCAATGTTTTATTAACTAATAATAATTTTTGTATCTTTATCTCTTATATCCAAAAAACTAATTTAGCAAATATAAATTTTTAGTAGTAAGAATTAGCTAGTAAAAATAATTTTTTTAGCAGTTAAAAACTTATATTATGCATATTACTTCTAATTCCTACTAAGTAAAAACACTCAAAAAATTCTATCATGCTATGCTACTATGCAAGTACTTAGTCTAGCATTAGAGAAAAAAAAATAATTAATAAAATCTCTTATTTATTATTACATATAGCCATATCTTATATTGAGCAAATACGATAATCAAATTCCTTATTTAGTTGGCTAATATTGTAATTGCGACTATTTCAAAAATATTGATAACATTTCAATATAGATTAATGCTTTTTTTTTGCCAAAATTTAATACTTTTAATAGCTTCAAATTTGGTTAAGTAAAAAAAAAAAATTATATATAATAAATTTACCTGAAATTTTCCTATAAACTTTTAAGTTAAACTATTAAAAAGTTAAAAATTAAGAAAAGTATAATAAAAAGTAATCTAAAAGTGGGTTCGGTACTATATAAACTTCTTAATTTCTAATTAAATTTGGTTTATAGTATTTATACTTTTAAAAAATCTTAAGATTATTAATACTGGGCCTAGTTGATTAATCATAATATCTTCTCAAATTTGATCGATACTTATCACATGATCTGCAGATTTTATAAATCATTAATCAAAATTTGAGAAGTTATTATAACTAACCCACTTGGACATTTTCAATAATCTTATCGTTTTTAGAATCACGGGAGTCAGAAAAAAAAATTTACTTAGGCCGCAGTAATAGTATATATTTTTAAAATCTTCTTTAATTTATTTTTATAAAATTACTTTTAATTTCACACGATTTTCTATTTTAGGCTTTACATTTTGGCGCAAAAAAACATATACGAAGTATGCAAATATAGTCAATAATGTCTTGACAGTAAACAAGAGGTAAACAACTTTTTTATACTTATAAAAAATCTTAAGATTATTAATACTGGGCCTAGTAGATTAATTGTAATATCTTCTCAACTTTGATCGATACTTATCACATGATTTGCAGATTTTATAAATCGTTAATCAAACTTTGAGAAGTTATTATAACTAACCCATTTGGACATTATTAATAATCTTTCGTTTTTAGAACCACAGGAGTCAGAAAAAAAAATTTAATTAGGCCGCAGTAATAGTATATATTTTTAAAATCTTTTTTAATTTACCTTCATAAAATTACTTTAATTTCACACGATTTTCTATTTAGGCTTTACATTTTGGCGCAAAAAATGTATACGATGTATGCATATATAGTCAATAATGTCTTGACGGTAAACAAGAGGTAAACAACTTTTTTATCTTATTTACTGAATTTAGGAAGTAATTAAAGTTTAGCCTTAAATTATATTGCTAAAATCTATAGCCAATTTTTAGATTGCTATAGCAAGTTATAACTTTAATTATTGCAATTATTAAAGTACATCTAACACTAAATTTATTATGGACCAATGCGAACGTAGTCCTATCGCTCTAACTACTAATGAGAAGAAAATGGTTTTATCCGTTTATAATTATATTCATTCTCTTGAGATTATTAATCTGTGCAAAGAAGTTTCTCTGGCAACAGGAGTTGGCGAAGCAACTGTTGCCCATGTACTTGCAGAATTCAATAAAACTGGGGCAGTTATAGCATCAGAACAAGGTCATCGGTCTTCTAGAACTCTTAAAACCAGGGTTGGCATGAATGGAATTCGGACAATGGAAATCTGTCCGAAAGTTAGTGTCCGAACTGTCCAATCAAAAGCAATAAACATTGGACTGGGCATATGATCGAAGACACGTAATTTAATTGGACCATGCGGAAGATCAGAAATTAGCTGTAATGCTAACGTACTGTAATACGATTTCCCGTTAACAATTAATACAAATAAATGTGGATCTAATGTCCTGTAGACTCTCATGAAGTTTTCTTTCTTTTTTTTCAACACTATATATTTGCGAACTAACTAAACTATATTTAAATTTCATTCTTTAATTTTATCTATAAATTTCTTAATTAATAGATCTTTTTTTTTTTAATGGTATTACAATTATTATCGTATTGATGATCCATCTTTTATTTGGTATATATCGATCCACTCCTTTTTGAGCTGATCGTGATCGCTAAATGCATACTTTCAGGTTAAGATAGTCGATTGTGATATGTTTGATCATATTTTTACAATACCGTTTATTTTATCTGATACTTACCTAACTATTTAGATGGTGAAGCTAGATGGATTTCTTGACGAAGATATGCGTATACAAGTTAAAGGGAGGTTTGTTATAAAATATAGTGTTCTTTTAATAGACTTATTATCGGACATTTTTAAAAGCAATTTTTCTTATTTTTTCTTATAACCAAGCTGTATATTTACAAGTAACGATTTTAAATTTAAATGAATACATATGTATATATACATATATATGTTTGTTAAGCAAAATCATTATTGCTAACTTTCATTCAAAGGGAAAAGGTAAATCGGATAAAAATAAATCATGTAATTTCCACTTTGCGGCTTGATTTTCAGCAGGATGGATTTCTAAATCAAGAAAATCCATATCAGCATTATCAAGATCATCTGGGTCTTCTTCAAACTCTTCATCAATCAATAATTCTTCCCATTCGTTGATAGCACTATTCCAACTAATTTCCGAAGTAATTTCTTCATTTTCTTCATTTATATCATCTATATCAGTCTCTTCGAATACTTGGTCTTGGTCAGATAATGAAGAACTAGAAGCAGCAGAGAGAAGTGAAGCAGAAGGAGAGTAATCCGGTTGAATATGATTAGGTTTGGTCCTTTTTTTATGAGCTCGTAAGATTTCTGCACGGAGTTGACTCATTGCAACAACTTTTTTATCCTATAATAAAAAAAATTTTAACATATTAAAATTTCATTATTTTAAGTAAAATTTACCTTGAGTTTATTTCTTAAAGGAGAATGTAAGAAGCCCATTGTAGAAAAAAGTCTTTCTACTGAAGCAGTTGTAATGCATATACCAAATAATTGGCATGCGACACGACTCAATTCTGGTGCGGCACCAGAATTATGTGACCACCAAAGAATAATATCACCTTTAAATTGGTTGAAGGTTTTTTTAGAAAAAGGATACTTTTGTTGTTTGTAAAGTTCCAATTCACAAAGCAAACAGTCTGGTTCGTTACCGAACCAAGCTTTATAATAATATGATAGCCATGCTCCCATGTAAGTAAAATTAATATATAGTTGCGTTTGATTAAAATAATCTAACCTATATAGAGGATAAAGAACAAAAGAAAGAATAAGCAATGGTTGTTCCCAGGTGGCCCATCTTTTTTCAAGCCTTTCAATCATTCTTGTTCGAAATTGATTTTCTTCAAGTTCTTTAAATATTTGCATAAAAAAACCAAAGGTATGTAAAACATTATGAAGACGGGCTTTATCACGTTGCATAAGATCAAGAGCTCCACAAAAAGGATGAAGTATCTTATGCAATGTTGTAAGAGAATCCCAAAAAGAATCACGGTTAATAGTAACTTTGATATCAGCTAGAAGTTTTAAATCATTATCCGAAGCAGCATCATCTTTGGTAACAAGAGTCTAAAAAAAAAAAAACTTAGTAATAATTTTCCGATCAACCTTTAAGTTTCTAATTAAATAACTTACTTTTAATGGAAGCTTATTTTTAAGAATACTATCAAAGCATTCAAAATAGCTATTCTATCTTGTTACACTTGGAGTTACAAAGTTAACATATTTTTTTAAAACACTTTTTTGTTCATCACGAAGTTTAGCGGTAAAATATACAGAATGATGAAAAAAAGAAACAATACGAAGTGCACGTTTGCTCATATTTTTGAATACTGCAGATTCTTTAAATATATCTCCTACACAACAATTTGCTTGATGCGCGAAGCATGGAATGAACACTTTATCATGGATTTCACGTCTCAAAGAACGACGAGCTGCTGCATATGATCCAGCAGAATCAGTGACAAGACAGTTAACTCTTACATCTAGCTCTTTTGCTTGGTTAAAAAGTGTATGGATTCTGGTAATTACTTCTTCTTGCCTTTGTCTTTCAATACTAATGTCTTCCGCTCCCCAAATTAATGTTTCTCCCGAAGATGTAATAAATACTATACCCATTAGCTCTTGATTTATAACATTGCGCCAGCCATCGAAAGCAATTGTAACACCGATCTTATCTCTACAGGCAAGCTCTTTAATAGTTGTTTGGACTTCATTAGTTGCACTTGTTAGTATATGATTACTAAGTGATTTTCGGTCAGGTAGTTTTAAATGTGGAGAAATAAAGTGGAATAATTCTCTAACTTCAGGATTTTCAATCCATCGAAATGCAACTCCAACTGAAACAGTTGCTCGAAGTATGAGACGTTCGAATTTGGGAATTTCAGAAGCATGAAGTGGGCGACCAATATATTGCGATAATGTAGATTGTTTTTTTAAAACCGAAATATAATTAGAAGCTAATGAATTAGAAGAAGTTGATACTGAAGTTGAATGATTTTTATTTATGACTTCTTCTTCTTCTTCATCTTCTTCATCTGTATAAGACATCATTACTCGCTTGTTTGGTGTTGAAGGTGTGACTGAACCAAGAATAAGCTGTATTTGTTCAGGTGAATACTTCGTGGCAAAGTATGAACAATCTCTGAGATGATTAGCACAATAACGTTTTGTATTTGTTATTTTCATACTATCATCTTGTAGGGCAAAATCTCTTCCTACAGCATCCATACATGCTCGACAAATACATTTTCGATTACTTTTATTTGCCCATTCATTAGGAATAATATAAAAGTATTCGGTAAGAGAATGCGGTGGCTTTCCTCCTTTGCGTTGCATAATTTGCTTGATAATTAAGAGATTGAATAACAATTAATTAACCAAGAGTTTGGTGAAATTATTAGGATTTATATATTGTAGAATAATGGATAATGTTAAAGATAAGATTTAATTTTAATTGAGTACACGATTTAAAAAATAACACGATAACTAACACAAAGCTTTATGACTAAAATTTTTTTAGAGGCTTAAAGAAAGATCAGATTTTTCTTTATTAAGATAACTCTTATAATTTACAATAACTGCAGAAAAGATCTTATCTTATTCATCTAATTAATTTCATTTTACCGGGGGCTTAGAGCTATGTATAAGAAGTATTTCATATTATCTTTCCTTTTTTTAATTTCCTTTGATTTCTAATACAAATTTTTCATATCATCTTGTGAATTCGAAGCTTTTTTTTTTGATTCATCTTAGATTTTACGCATATAGACTAAGCCCACTCCATCTTTGGTATTAATACTTTTGCTTTCCTTCATTTCATTCTCGATTGTGGGGCTTCAATTGATTTCCTTATTTCGGCTAGTGGCTCTATGCTATTAGTAATATCATATGAATTTGGTTACTAAACGTCAGAATATATCAGTTAATTGCCTAATGCATTAACTAAGATACCTTCTTCTTCAATATCTTCTATGCAAGTACACTGGGTTCTTTAGTCAGTGCACTATCGCTACCATACATTTTTACTTATCTGAGAAAGAGAATCGTGTGTTAATAATTTGGTTAGTATAGATAAAATTTATTTATGCACACTAATGAAATAAATCCTTTTTAGGAAATTCATTTATACTCTAATTAATCCAAAGTCTCTTGGTACATCTAATTGTAATTACCATCAATTCCCTAATTTCGTCAGATCAACATTTTTTTTTAATATGAATCAGAATTAGAGTGGATTGGAATATACGATGTGCATATACTGTATGTTATAATTTTTGCATACCATACTACACAAAATCCGGCAAACTCATATGATTATGAAATTATTTCTTGCTATTTTTTCATGTGTTATGATGTAAACATGTTTATTCAAATTAAAACTCAGCCGACAACTCCCTACGAATCATGATCATAAATTGCCGGATAACACCAATACTGGGAAAATTGTCAAATACTATAATTTGGCAAATGATTAACTACATGTGCCGCTCCGCGGAATGTGTTCATTTGCCAAATTACCATTATTCGACAATTTTTGCCAGTATTGTATACATATTCTGCGGTATGCAAATGACTGTTTTACGAAGTTTTTTTTTAAAAAAATAAGTGATGCTATATGAAACTGATTCCGACTGATTATAACAGTAAAATAAAGAGATACATTCGAATTAAAATTCTTCCGAATTATATCTACCTTGAAGTGGATATTCGGAAAAAAAAAAAAGGTTTCAAAAGTTGATACCATATTGAGATGCGTATGTGCATATGATATTTAAAAATATATGATCTATGTGCACTCCATTCAGAAATTCTACTATCAAAAATATCATTGGACAATGGATACTTGTCCGAATTGTCCTATGCAAGATCACTGGACATTGTATAATGCCAACTAAAACTGCGCCTCATCGGACACTGGACATCGCATAGGACAATTTGGAAATGTCCAATGTCCAGTAAAAAATCACCGGATATGTCCATTGCCCAACCCTGCTTAAAACAGATTATATAAAAGCTATCCAAGACCTTATTTTAACTGCAACTAAAAATAGAATTCCACTTTCTCTTCGAATGCTTGTTTTAGACTTAACTGAGTTGGGTTTTCCAGTATCAAAAGCACAACTTGCTCGTTATTTAAAGAAACTTGGATACCGTTATAGTAAGGAAGAACAGCAAAACATCCTACATGAGTTTCCTGAAAATGTCGCATACCGTGCACGATATCTTCGTTGGCGGTTTGAAAACATTTAAGACAAAAATGAAATGCCAATTTTTCCTGAATGTTTTTTTTGACAAATCTTACTGTTATATACACCATAACGAAATCTTACCTGGCTTCCAAAAGATGGTATTGTTTATGAAAAGGGAAGGGGCCCTATGCTCGTCATTTTTGGAGCAATTGTTATTTTTCAGGATCGTAATAACAATCAAATAAAAGGTGAGTTAGTTTGTTAATCACTTCTTATCTGGGATCCTACCGCGAAGCCATCAACTGGAAAAGGAAGAAAAAAAAAAAATTCAAAAAAATGGGAGACGGTTCTCGATGATATTAAAAACGCTAATATCATTCCTGATGAAGTTGACTATCATGGTAATTTCAACGCAGAGGTCTTTGAAAAAATTTTTGAAAATCTTTGTAAAATCCTCAAATCTGACTATGGACCTTGCATATTTCATATAGATGGTGCAAGATACCATAAACGCCGTGCTGAACCTATGCCGAATTCGAACTGGAATAAAAATGCAATAGTAGAATGGTTAAGTGCTCGTGATATTGGGGTTAACTCTAAAATAACAAAGATGGAGCTTTATGAAATAATAATAAAAAAAAAAAAGAAAATACCCTTTGCTACCATTACTATAGCCAATAAGTTTGGTCATAAATTGTTTTATACTCCCCTATACCATTGTGAACTACAACCGATTGAAATGGTATAGGGGGCTGTAAAAAATAAAGTTGCTAGAGAGCGGTTGCCACCTGATGTTCTTTCTCTTCGTAATTCGTTGCTCTGTAAATTTCAAGAGGAAATAACATCCAAGGTTGTTGTTTCCTGCTGGAAAAAGTGTTTAAATAAAGCAAAAGAATACTGGGAGACGATTGAGGTTAGTATAGGTAATGAAAGTGACGAAGATAGCAATACTGATACTGATGAATTTGATCAATCGTAAAACTTTATCGAAGCAAGTAAATGTAAGCTGAATTCTCTATATATAAAAGGTTTTTTTTTTTATTATGCACGTTGCTTTTATCTATGAAATTTTATATTCATAGTAATATATTATACATAAAATAAAATTTTTATAAAGTTTGATGCCCTTTTAACTAATCTGTTTTGCGATTTTTATGCTTATAAAAAATTTTTTCGATTTTAAAGAAAATTTAAAAAAAACTTTTAACTTACAAAAACGAACAAAATTTTATTGCTAGTAAAAAATTTTGACTAGCTAAAATTGTTCCTCATATTTGAAAATATGTAGTATTAAATTTTCACAATAATATATCAAAAATTTTTTTATAAACTTTCAAAATTATTAAAGTGATCAAAACGAACTTAATAAAAATTTTTTGCATATTTTTTTATTTTTTGATTCGTTTATTAATTTAACAGTTTTATGAAAAAAATTTTCATATATCGCTATGAAAATTTAAAATTATATATTTTCAAATATATAGAATATTTTTTAAAATAATTTATGCGATGTTTACAATGCCAATTCGTATATTTTAATGACCAAACTTTCTTTTCAAAAAATCGACGAATTTTTTTAACTAAAACTTAAACTATAAGTAAAAAGTTCAAAAGTCATTTAAATTTTATAAAAATTTTATGGTGAATATAAAATGGTATGGCTAATACTCCTACTTAATAAATAAATTACGTTTTGCATATTAAGTTAAAAACTTTTATATATAGCGAATTTATTCTCCGAATATTGATGATCATCTATTACGAAATCACAGATTTGTAACACAAAGCACATGACTAGCGAATAATATATATATGCACATAACTTTACAATTATAATATATACTTTCCCAGAACCTTGGCTGTTTTTCTTTATTAATTAATTAGGGATTGTATATTTATTTTATTAACTTGTAATAGTAATATATGGTTGTATCACCGTTAATGAGACGGCCTATAATTATATATTATCTAATTTTTTAAAGCAAATTAAAAATTCATATAACCAAAGTCGAAGAAAATTGAAGGGAAAAGAAATATATGAAAAAAGTCGAAGATTAATACAAAAAGCCAAAAGAAACTACTTGTTAATTGACAACTAAAAAAA
>CAJVPY010000595.1:0-25379 GCA_910591965.1 Dentiscutata erythropus | reverse complement strand
ATTTTTGTTGAATCATAGTTAGTTTAGAGTATAAATACTAAAAGTAAAATGAAAAAATGAAAAACTTAATAAAAAAATATAGATAGTTTAAAAAATAAATCTTGACAGCATTTTTGATTACATGATCAGAATCAGATGATTTTGGATTCATTAGAAGAGTCTTGAAAAGGCCATCATTTTGGTAGTTAAATCGTCTAAATTGGTTAAATAGATTAAAAGTTATTGAATTTTAAAGATTTAGTATTATTAATAGATATAATTGTTACTATATATAAGATAGTATATAAATATAGAAAAATTTATATGAAAATATAAGTTATAAATGTTCAATTTTTTTGTAATTTTAGGGTGCAGATTGTATAAAAATCATGTTCAAAAAATTTGGGGTATTAGGGTAGTAAGGTTAGCTAAAAAAGGATTATTATATAAATAATAAACTTTTGTGTAATGATTAGCAAATTTGTACTCAACTCTTCCTGTAGATCACTGTAACCAAAACCAGAGCAAAAGTACCTCTGGGAAAAAGATATAACTGTACTAAGAAAACAACAAAAATAGTTCTAAGGAAAAAGAAAGACCAAAGAAAATTAATACTAGTTACTTAGAAAGACTTTGCCCTCGCAGAACACTGACTTTAGCTATATCCAAAAAACTAAACTTTTTGAGAAAAATTTTAAAAAAATTTGAAATTTTGGGAAATTACTGTTTACCCTGTAACGTAGATCACTTGGAACAAATAAACAAACGCTTTTGGAAGTAAACAAACATGTAATTAAATAAATACAACAAAGTAGCAAATCGGGTAAACACAATACAATAGACAAACAACAAACATAACACGTGTCTGGAATATTCTAGAAAACTAGAACAAAATTTATACAACATCGATAAAACAAAATAATACCAAAGTATAATGAAATTATTTCAACAAACAAGAAATATAGCTATGAAAATCGAATTAATCAAAAGACTTAACAATAGCCTCTCAAGAAAGATTAAAAGAAATTTATGCTGATCAACGAGGCATCATGCTTAAAGTGGATATAAACATAGCAAAGTATCTTGGGTTCAAAGACCCAGAATTTATTGTAGCAATTAGAAATGCAATAGATCAATATGGCTGGTTACAATCTTAGAAAAATAAAGATAAAACACTTTCAGTAGAAGAATTGGTATTCCTAGAAGAAGTAACTGAAGTATCAACATGTATGAAAAAAGAAAAAGTAGCACAAGCACATAATAAGCAAAACAATACCAATGAAATAAATATTGATACAGAAGAGAATAAATCTCTACCAAAGCTAGAAAACCTAAAGAGAAAAAGAGAGTTGGGCGACGATATAGAAAAGCCAAAGTTTCTGAACAAGGAAGAAGAATCTGTTAGAATTAAACTGGCAGAAATGAATCTAAATAAGAGTGAAACTGATATTTTAGTAAAAGATAGTACAACAAACGCAGAAGAAAAAGCAGCTCTCATCTATACAGAATGTGAACAAACAGACCACAATACAAAAGAAGTTACTAAATGGATCTCGTTAGTTAAGAGAAAAGAGTTATTGAATATAGAAGAAGAAAATACAGTAGAAGGAAAAAAAGAAGAAGATATCCATGGCTCAATGTGGGCATCAGAAAAAAATATGATATACAACAACGCAGCAGCAAATAGTACAGGAGAGTATGGTAAAGTCAAAAAAGTACTCGAAGGCTATTTTACTATATGGGACCTCCCTCTCTCAACAAATGCTGCAAGAGTAAATAGATGTATGAAATATCATGGGGCTATAGAAATCCTTGAATGGCATGATTTTAAAAAATCTAGAGCTGTATATATAAAGGTCTCGTTCATAAATAAGGAGAAAAAACACTTGCTCTATAGAGCATGGGTTTTGCCATTTGAGAAAGGAAAAACAAGTAGACTTACTCAAGGAAAATTCGATACAGAAGAATTAGAAAGTAGAAAAGAATTTAGACTAGTCCTAAAACAAGTGACATTTTCAGCATGTGAAGCAGCTCTACTAAAACAGCTCATAAGAATTAAAGCAAAAATGGGTTGTATCCCTAAAAACAGCAACGGCAACCAAAAAAGCAGCACCTTCGTATACTTCTCTTTGCTTAAAGACCTAGAAACAGCCAAAGAAGCTATACCATTCTATTACAACAATAGAATGGAATGAGATAGAGAAAAAAGCTATGAACTCTTTAGAAAAATATATAATAAGAAAAAATATTACAACTACGAATCTAGAGAGAAAAGTACAGATAGCTAAAATTATACCTTAAAACAACATAGGAGATACACCAATCAGAGACCCAAATCAAAGGGATCAAAAGGCTTGTTCACCGATTACAGACACAATTACAGAGATAGTAGTAGTTCTAGATCATGAAGTAACACTAGAAAACCACTTAGTAGACTAGAAACTAACAATTGGTGCAAAAGAGAAAACCCAATAAACTCAACCGCAACTGGCTCGAATAGAGAAGAATTGGATAAAAGAAAAGGAGAGCAAGTTGAACCAGAGGTAAAAGAAAACTTAAACTTGTGAAGTCTGCTAAGTGAAATAAAAGAAAGATTCACAAAACTGGAGTGTCAGATTGCCCAATGCTCCTAAAATTTGCCATAGTTGAATCACAGGTAAAAGGGTTGAAAGACACCCTAAAGCCAAAAGACATAGACCAAAACAATGAGGTAGTAGAAGACTTTGAACAATTAAAATTAGGGTTTCATAATATAAATGGTCTTAAGGGAAACATGATGAAATTACAAGAGCTTTTGGATTATGGAATAGAAGAGAATTTAGATATTTTAGGAATAATGGAAACAAACATTAATGCAAGAGACAGGGTTTTTATAAAAATAGATTGGTATCATTTTAGGGCTTTCTGGACCAAAGACAATATAGAAAAGAAAAAAGGTTCAGGTGTAGGAATTTTAGTAGAGAAAAAATGGCAAACTCATCTTACAGAAATAGTGTATAAGAGTACTTATGCATTAAAAGCAGTTTTTAGATTTAAAAGAATAATATTAGTTATCTGAGTTGTATACTTTTCTCCAAATGATAAGCAAATTCAAAAAAAGATACAACAGTACCTGATAGAAGATATCACAAAAAGCAGCCCAAATACAAGAATTCTAATTGGAGAAGACTTTAATGCAGAAGTGGCACCTCACATTTCTAGCATGCAACATACAAATACTACACCTTTAGACCTAAAGTGTAGTAAACTACCTATATTAAATTGGCTATGAAGAATTGGTTTTGAAGAATCATATTCGATTATAAACCCAGAAACCTTCAAAGCAATCTGGTCTAATAACAGTTACTCTTCAAAAATAGACCACATATAGTTAGATTCGGTATTCAAGGATCTAATAATAGATAATAATATAGACGACATAGATTTGGTAACAGGTAGTAACTACAACTTGATATAGGCCAAAGTGATCCTAAGCCCCATACTTCAGATTAACTCAGCAGCAGAACAACGCAGAGGGTACTCAAGACAGCACAAAATATATCTATATGACAAAATGTCTAATGAGGACTGGGAAAAGTTTACATCACTACTAGAAAAATACCTAGAAGAAGAACAAGGCAGAGTTAGAAAAAAAGTAAATAAAGCACTCTTCTCTGACATGGAATATCTAATAAACGAAGGATGAGAAAAACTTATAAATTGTATAACCTTAGCAGCCAACAAAACAGTTCTCTTTAAAAAAATTAGTAATAAAATAGAAGAAAGGCAAAAACAAATCATTTGGAACCCAAGATATAAATGGATCAAACAGGTTCCAAAACCCGAAACAACAGAATTGAACCAGAAGAGCAACAATCAATAAACACCCAAATCAATCTTGTAAATATAAGTAATGAAACAGAGATCAAAGAAATCGAAGATTACTGGACAGAACAATGGATAGAAGATCTCAAAGGATAGATCAAAGTAATAGAAAAGAAATGATATCAGAACAAAAAACAGAGCAAGATAAGAAAAATAAGAGAAAATATAGAAAGAAGATTTGGAATAGTTGGCTGCTATGAGAAGAAAATATTAAATAGCATACTCGAATGTCTCTGGAATAAAATAGAAGTAGAAAGAATTCTAGTCACCGACCCGTTATTTGGAAAAAAAGAGCTAGTCTATGAACCAGATAAAGTAAAACAAGCAGTAGATGACTACTTCTCAAACCAATTTGGAGAGACAAAAAATATACCAGAAAAAGAGAAAGAAGTATGGCAATCAGAATATGAACCTTTAAACTACATAAACCAAGATTGGTACAATGGCACACTTGGCAAAATCAAGGAAAAAGAATGGAAGGAGATGCTTCAGAAGACCTCAAACACTCTGCTCTAGGCCTCTCAAATATCAGGTACACAATCCTTAAAAGACTAGAAAAGAAGGCAACAAAGATTCTCTTGAAACTCCTTAATGTTATCTTAAAGGAGGGGATAATGCCAAGAAAATGGAAAATTGGTATGATCTTTCCAATTCCAAAACTAGCAGAATGGGACCTTCAACTAGAAAATGTCAGACCAATAATGCTCTTAGAAGCAACCAGAAAAGGGCTAATTAGAATTATTTAAAGAAAATTAAGCGACAGCATTATTCTACACAAGATCTTACGAGGTCTTAATTTTGCAGGACTCCAAGGAAAATATATACAAGAACCAATTCACATTATGAACGCTTTGATTGAAGCAGCAAAACAAGAAAACAAGAAAATGTGGATTACCTTTATAGACATTAGAAAGGCATTCGATACAGTAGATCTAAAAATGCTACAACTAGCATTGAAAAGAATCAAAGTCCCATTAAAATTAGAAGAATTCTTAATCAACCTATTCACAAACAGAGAAATTAAGATAATTACCAAGTTTGGCTTAACAAAAGGCTTCCGTGCAAAAAGAGGAATTGACCAAGGAGAGGTAATCCCCCCCTTATTATGAAGAATTTACTTTGACCCACTATTATGCAAACTCCAAAAATACAACCTTGGTGCAGTAGCAAAGATCAAATAGCCTTTAGAAATAATGCAAGGAGTAACCAAAGAAGAGAAATTTCAAGTTGCAAGCCTTGCTTATGCAGATGATACTGCTCTTATGACAAACTCTAAGGTAGCAATGCAAAAGTTAATTGAAATTGCAGAGTCTTTTTTTAGATTAAACAATATTAAGATTAACAGGAAAAAGACAGAGCTCTTAGAAAAAACAAATTAGAAGAGAAGACAATTGTTATCAAAGAAGGAAGAGAGAAAGTAGTAGCAAAAAGAAAGAAAGATGTAGCAAGATATATAGGAGTCTGGCTCACAGCAGCAGATGCTAAACAGATAATTAAAAAGAAACTCAGCATAGAAATTAAACAAATGGCTCAGCTACTACTTAGAAAAAGAATATCAATAGAACATATAAGATATATAAACAATATGGTAATCCTTCTCAGAGCCAAATATAAGCTAAATTTGATAATTTTAACTAAGAAAGAATGTGAAAAGCTATATCAACCAGTCCTACGAGTTGCAAAATAAAAAGCAAAAATGGCCTCAACTGTATCGAACTACATACCAATACAAGGAGATATATGGGGAATTAACTTCTTATAGCAACGCCACACCAAATACATGATCTCAGAATGTGTAGTTAGAATTAATAATCCAAATTTAGTAGAAGATCTAACGAGATTACATTTGAAAGATACTCAGCTCACCTTAAGATCTACAAAGCCAGTATAGTTACTTGAACAAGAAGATTTGAAACGTTATAAGTGGAAAAACAACCTTAATACAGGCATACTAGTAGCATCAAAAGAAATTGGAATCAGTATTAAAAACCCTATTTGGAAAGAAGACTAGAACATAGCCCCAAAAAAAGGTATAACAAACGAACTCAGAGGGCTATTTAGTAAAAAGGACTTAGATAAAAGTAGCCTCACTCTGAAAAACTTAAATCTATAGTACCTGGAACAAATAATCTCAAGGCACAACAACTCTATGCTCACTTGGCAACAAATTTGTAGAGTGCGAGACCTAACAACAAGAGGCAGAGTACCACTCTGGTTCCAGAAATTAGAAGATACAGTACTTCAGAACAAAACCTCCTGTAAAATTAAAGAATCTTTGAGACAGGCAAACGAAACAAATGAGAATCAAATACAAACAAAAAAAAGAAAACTATCACATAAGAGATCAAAAAAAGAATGGGTGATAGGAACTAAAAAAGAAAGCAACTTTTGTTTTGTTGAAAGAGTTTAAGAAAAGCACTCAGAAAACAAAATTCAAGTAACCAAATGGGCAGAAGAAAACAAAGAAAATGTGAACTTCACTGTCTCTTCCAAATTAGAAATAGTTCCTACTTCTAATATTATAGAGACAGAAAAAAGGGAATTAGAAGATATAAGCTTTTGGATTAAACAGAAAAAAGAGAGAGGTTGGGCTGTGTCTACTAGCTTCAAGTTTCTCAAAGATTTAGTAGTTCCAGAAAAATCCAGCGAAAAGGAAGATGAAACAGAAATAGTGCATCAAATTTCTATCGAAAACTGGGAAGTGCAACTTGTTAAAAATATAATAGAAAATGGTACCAAGCAATAGGAACTAATACAAGAAGTAAAAGAAAATCAGGTTTTTGGAGAATTAACTTTTTATACAGATGGCTCACTTGGAGAGGGGGGTATAGAAGAACATTATGCAAGATATGGGATAATTCAGATAGATGACAAGGGTAATATAGTAAGAGAAATTAAAGGTAGAATTTAAGGATGGTTTTCTTCAACTAGATCGGAACTTATGGCAATTCTAGGTGCGATACTAATTTCACCAAGCAACTCCAAGATAAACATCTTTACCGATAGCCAAGCAGCAATCCAAGCAATAGAGAGGATTCAAAAAACTAATAGTACAAGATTGTGGTGCAAGTTCAAAAACCTAAACATAATAGGAGCTATTGCCAAAAACCTAAACACCAAGAACTTGAATATATATCTCTTTAAAGTCAAAGCACATATGCGTAATATACTAAATGATCTAGCAGATAGAGCAGCAAAAAAGGGTACAAAAGAAGCCGAAACAACAAGAATTAATACAAATATATCCCAGGGAACAATATTTAAGCCAATGTGGAAAAATACAGCAATTGAAACTCCAATTCGTAGATTCTTTAAGAAATTTACACATACCTTCCACAAGGCCGAATGGTTATTTACAAACAACTCCAAAGACACAATCCATTTAAAAAGACCTACAAAACAGGATTGAAAAATCTTTAAAAGTCTGTGGAAAAAGGAGAAAAAAGAAAAAGGAAGGTTCTTCAAAACAAACAAGAAATGGAGCTTCAGACTTAAAAGTTTAAATGAATTGCTCCTGATGCTATATACCTGTAAAAGAAATCGAGAAGATATATACCCATCAGCTCTTTGTAGGAAATGTAAAAAAGAAGAGAAAGATTTTGATCATCTAGCTACCTGTGAAGTTGATGAAAACAAGTGGCACGACAAAGAGCAAGCAATTGCAAAGTAAATTGGACCAACTTAGACATGTATACAAAGAAGAAGCTCTCTCTAAACATGTTCTACCAAGTTCTTCTAGGAGAAGGAAAAATAGCACAATTGCAGAGAAGAAGGGAAATGGCGAGAGGTCTAATTGAAGCAGATCTAGCAATGACATTTAGATCAATTGGTGTCTTAAGACGGATCTCTGAAACAATAATTCTTGACTAGTAGAACAAGTGGCATACTTACTTCCAAGAAACAATTTGGCACCAGAGATGTAATGAAGTAGTATTATGGGAGAAGGAATTGCAGATAGACTCTAGGAAAAAAAAAGAAAAAGCGATCTGCTTTAATAGATTCCAAATTAAGAAGGAAACAAGAAATCGGTCTAGAAGATCTACCCCTAATAGATGAAAATAAGAGAAAAAGGAATAAATCAACCTGGTGGAACAATTATAAACATAAACTAGATATAGTAATAAATGAGATGAATAACTGGGTTTGGACCGGTAACTGGTCCAGGTGGAATACAAATTAAAAATAGATCATGACAGGCTGTAGATCCTGGCTAATGAACTGTGGATTCATTATCTGAGGTAGATAAAGAAGAAGCAGAGAAGCTAATTCTACTTTGGCAGGTCATACATAGGTACCAATGGTAAGCCACACTTTAGTTTGAGAAATAGTATAGCTATAAATAGAAATCACATTTTCTTTAAAAATGTAAAGCCTATATTAAAAATAAAGTTGTGACATGATTGCCAAAAAAAAAAAAAAAAAAAAAAAAAAAATTAGCAAATTTGTATAAAATTGATTGTTAGAATGAAAAATATAAAAGAAAAATTAATATTTCTGTAATATAAAGTTAATTTGGATAAATTTGGAAGTGATTAGATGTTACACAGAAATCGTGTATAGTGGAAAGTACAAAAAAAAGACAAAGAAAGTTGTAAAAAGAAAGTAAAAGAGAGTTAAAATAGTTTAAAGAGTAACTTCGTCAATTTTGATGCTACAGAGATGAAATATAGCTTGTTATGATGAGGAAAGTGTGTAGAACAACTTTTACTAAACGTATTGTATAGGTTTAGAATCAGGGTAAAAAGAAAATGGCAAAAGTTTAAATTTTTTTATCTAAAAATATTTTAGAGCTTTTCTTCATAAATATAAGAGCTAGAGACTTGAAATTTGAGTATTATATGTATTTTGGTGAACCAGACAATTTTTGTTATTGCATATAATTAGATTAGCATTGTAAAATTTTGTGTAAATAGACATTTTTGTTAGACAAATTTAAGTAAATTTTGTGTTAGGGATTTGCAGGAAGAGTTGCCCATTAAACCTCTAATAAACCCTTTGGTACATAGTTATCAAAGAAAAAAATATATATATATATAATTAAAAGGAATAAAATATATAAATTTTAATTGTTTTATTATCTAAATAAATATTTTTAAATTTGATTAGTTAATATTTTAAAAATGCATTTAGAAAGAATATTTTTATATATATAATTTGAAAAATAACCTGCATTTAGAGAATATAGAATATGCATTTATTTTATAAGTCCCAACTTGAGACTAAGCTATTTTCATACATATAAAGAGAATATACACTTAGAAGATATGCACTTAGAAGACATATACTTAGAGGACATGCATTTAGAAAGAGTTGACTATATATATATATATATTTTTTCTCTTAGACAAGTCTTGCTATCTCTTAAACTATCTAGCGGGCAAATATACCCACTAGAATATATTTTTTTCATATTTTTTACAATAACTTGAAATTTTATTAAGCATATGCCTCCCTATTTCTAAGCTAAAATAAAACTTTGAGATATTTTTAATCATTATTAAGTAAAATTTTTAATTTAACTTTAATAGCATTAAAGATATTTACTTTAAAATATTGCCAATTCTAAAATTTTATTATAAAATTTTTAAAATATTTTTTATTAATTTTTAAATTTTTATATATTTTCGTCTATAAAAAAAATTTTTGCTATTATAAAAAGTTAAAATTTTATTTATAAAATTATAAAAATTTTAATAATTAAAGTTATTTTTTAAACCAAATTCTACAATTTGTATCAAAATTATATGGGACTTATGCTTAGAATTTTAAAAAGTTTGTCAATGAATAAAGACAAAATTTTGTATTTTTTTAAAAAAATTTAATTTTTAAAAGTTTTACTATATAGACAACTTTATTTTTTTTTCTTACAATTTAAAAATAAATATTACTATTTTATAATCCTTATTTTTATATAAAATTTTTTTAAAATATTTTAAATTTTAATAAAAATAGATCAGAAACAACTATTTTAATATTTTAGCAGCCAAATATGCCCGCTAACTGCTGATGGTTTAAGGGATAACTCTTAACTACACTATTATATACCAAACTCTAAAAAGCAGTTACTTGAATACTTTTTGCACATGACCAAGCCCAGACTTCTAATCCTTTATTGAGGATCCAGATTTGACCACTATACCAACTTTTAAAGATATTAGATTATCTTATAGATAACAGAGATTTCATCTACCAACTAGGTGCCACTATGAGTTCATATAGCTAATAGTATCTTAATTCAGACTTAGATCTTATATTATGTCTTGTAACTTCAGTTATTTCAAATTGGGGTTTTAGCATATCTTGCTTCATAGCCACAGCTTCTCGGAATAAACTATTCTCTAAATATATTTATCTGTAAATATCCTGGGTTCTTTGTACCCCATGATGTTTTATTTCCATATTTGTTTTTCATTATTTTGCTGCTAGGAGGAATTGAACTAGCAACTTTATAATTTGCAACCTAGAGTATAACCACTATACTATCAACCTGCAAGTTGAAAATTTATTATATTTATTTATATAATATATAATTTGTATACTCTACTTTTGCTTTAAATGATTTGTTAATAGCAATATTCATTAATTAAACTTTTGAGATTAAACTTGTTGGAATTATATCTAAATTTGTATATTTTTTAGAGAACCAATATTTAGTAATACTGTAAATTTTCAAAATAGTATACATAGGTGTTATTTTGAATTTTAATCTGAATTAAGCTTAATTTGAGCCAAAATTTAAAATAATGCCCATGTCTACTATTTTGAGAATTTACAGTATAAACAGTGAATAAATATAAAACTAAAAGTGAATATAGATCTACTAATATTCCTGATCACAAATTCTATATATTTTTAATTCACTATAACATCTTATTTTTATTCATCCATGAATTTGTAGGCACGAAAACTTTAGCAAAAAATACTTGCCATGAAACATTGACTAATTTAAAATAATAACTAAAGGCAATTTAGTCCTATCAGCTAAACAAGTAAATACAACAGTAAAATATGATTTTTATATCTACAAGTCCAAATTGAAACTGTATTTGCACTACAATTATCAATTGTAATATTATTTGGAAGATCAAATGATAATGGGGTTTTATCCATATTACCTATTAAGGCAAGAGGATAATTATATTAAATTTGATTATATAGTACAAAACTTAAATACTCTTGCTGTTGCAATTGCAGATCTTTAAAGAGTTTTTGAGCTACAGATGTTTGATACCAATTGCTTAATTTGTAATGAATTATAAAATCATCAACCCACTTATTGCTAAATTTACTTTCAGTAATACCAGTGTAATAAGTAATATAAGGTAATTTTTAAAATAGCATTTTAGCACAAAGTCATAGGTTTTAGCTTACTGTATAATTCTTGTACCCAACTAAAAATAGCCTTCTTTAACTTAGGATATTTAAGTAGTTTTCTCTTATTCATTTGTTTGATATGAGGTGAGACATTCATTGACTCATTTTTTTGTTACACAAATCTCTTACTTGTTTTGGTTCAATATTAAATTTGGTAGCTGTTGCTTGAACACTCTGACTTGGGTGCTTTCAAAGTATGTAACAATAGCAAGTTTTTTACATGTATTCCATTGTCATCTTGTTTTATTTGTTACTCTTGTATGTCCACTTCCATGTACACATACCATTGCAACTTTAACAGGTTAACAGGTAAAAAAAATTGATTTCTTTTATATTGTGATTTTTCTACTATGATGCAATTATGTTGCGATTTATGATGTAATTTATGACATAGTCACAATATGTTAATTTATCAATTATATTAAATTATGAAGTATATACTGGTAAATCAATGCTATAAATTACATCACGTCACTTTCGTGAGCCACCTTGTATACGGTAATTTTATTATATATATGTAAAATTACAAAATACCCATGCTTGTATACCCCTGTATATAGTACCCGAGTGGGTACTATTCAATAAATTTGGTGGTTTATTGAAAAATACCTGGGTACTGTAGTCAGTGCAATACGGTACAAGTGCTTTATAAAATTTTGAGCGAGATACCTTGGCAGCCACTAAACCAAATTCGATGAATTTTTTTTATCTTAATTGTAAAATAATAATAATAAAAAACAATCAAATTTGATTAGATGGTTGCTGAGTTTTTTCGTTCAAAGTTACACAAAGTTTTTTCGTATTTATATTTTAATAGGCATTTTAAATTTTCTAAGACTTTGAATAAAGATAACCACCCAATCAAATTCGGTGGAATTTTTTTCTTTTTACTCTACAGGTTCTGAAGATTTGAGATAAAAAAAACTTTGTTGAATTTGATGTGTGGTTGCCAAGTTATTTTCGCTTAGTTATAAAAATTTTAATATGATATCTTCTAAAGAAAATTTTGGGCGATCATTGCTGTGTCGATAAGGAACCTATGTAATTATACCACAAAAAAATTTCCAGTCACATGACTTTATTGTGGCGCAAACCAATTGAATTTCAGGATCAGGTGTAACATAAAAAATTACGCTTTTTATATTTTTTTATAAAAAATCACCAAAACCTCTAAAATTTGTCTATGAAATCATCTTCTGCGCATTAACAAAAAAAATTTCTTGCAAATTTTTGATAATAGCAATGCTTTAACAAAGTGTCTAACCCAAACCTTAACTCTCAATTTATTACTTTAATTCCTTTGTTTTATTCGATTGTTTTGATTGTTTTGATTTTCACGTTACACCTGATCTCGAAATATAATTGGCTAGTGCCATAAAAAGTCACATGACCGGAAAATTTTTTGTGGGTGAGCTACTAACGTCTCGAAAAGGTGATAAGTCATGTGTTGCTGTGTCCGTAGCAATTCCTAAAAATATGCACTTTAACTTTTCTTGCATGCATCGTTGACATTAAAATTGGAATATGCATGTGACTATTAGGACTCGGTCCCAAGTCAGACTTGGGGCCGAGTCTAAATTAGAACTCAACTTCATGGAATCGAGTCAGACTTTTCACATCCCTATCGGCACGGAATATGAACTCGCATGTACAGTAACTGGGTTATTCACTACATACCCATACAATAACTATAAAGCATGCGACGTTATCTTAGCATTATAGTTAAAATCTCATAACGCTTTGACTAGATTTTTAATATACTAAAAGTCGCAGTAAAAATATTGATCTAAAGATTGGTTTCGACATTCTAATATATTACTATATTTAAGATATTTTGGAATGGCGAAAATATTTTATACATCCTACAGTAAAATATTTAGACATACTAAAATATATACTGCATCCTAAAATGATTTTTTGCTGCTTAGTTATTTTCGACATCCTAAATCATTTACGATTAGGCTATCTAAAAATAATTCAGCCATTTTAATTTTACGACGGGCATCATTAATTTGTGCGTGATTATATCATGATAATTTTAATTATACGTTAACTGGTAGATTAAATATTAAATTAATGCAAATACTGTATTAGCACCCATTATCTAGAAAAGGAATGACAATTAGAGTTTGGTTAGCAACATTAAAAATTACTTTCCAAAAAAATAAATCTTTTAATAATGTTAAAGGACAATAATATTACCATTGTCTCCATTGTCTTATTGGTCCTTTGCTGAAGCCCACAGTCAACAAGTCGGAAATATCCACAATTATTTTATAATAATAGTCAAGCGAAAATGATCACTTCCTGATTTGGTACCACATGATAAGGAGATTTTCTAGGCTAACGTTAAACGAACACAAGACCTTTTACAATAATAGTCAAGCGAAAATGTTCAATTCCTTATTTGGTACCACATGATAAGGAGATTTTTCTAGGCTAACGTTAAGGGAACACAAGACCTTTTACAATATAGATATTCTGCGAAAATGATCACTTCCTTATTTGGTACCACATGATATTGCAAAGATGGCGTTTATTGTTTTTACTGCATCATTGTGGTATCATCGGAGAATCAAATTTCTATTCTGCCATTATTTTACCATGTCACATTGATGCATTAAAATAAATAAATAAATAAAAAATAAAAATAGTAAAAAAATAAGTAGTAATGGAAGTCGCTATCACTCATTAAGCATAACTACAAAGTTACGTACGTAAGTGCAAACATGCAAAAAGATCTTATCTTATCTCTTAGTATCACACACCTGATTTTTTTTTTTGTATATAAGCATCTCTTCATAAACGTTTCTTTTTTTCCTTAAAATCGAAACTCTGCTCTTAAAAATTACATTATTCTGAAAGTTTCATGTAATTTGAATTGGTTAATTTTAACTGCGTCAAACCATCCTCTATTTAAAATTGATATTCTACCTCCATTCTTTGATCAAGAGTGTTATTATTTATTTTAAAAACTTGATTTAGTAAGAATTCTTGACATTTATCAATGCATTACTGGCAGTGTTGTTAATGTCCTTATTTGGAATCTTGAACCTCGGTTATTTAACCGGTTCAGGAAGACAAGACATTTTTTTGACCTGGTTCAAATTTATATTATAATATCCGATATAAAATTTTAACTTTGCATTTTCTATTACGAAAAAGTACATTCGAAAAATATGTTTTAAATAATTAGATACAAATAGATTAATAATAACTTATTTAATGATTGCTTTAAATGTCTTGACCTGGTTAATTTGGTTAAATAATCAATTCATTGGTTCAAATAGTTAATTATCATTTACCCGGTTAAATTGACAACGCTGATTACTGGACTCCATTATTAAAATATTCCAGGCTTGCAACATCTAATTACTCTTTAGCTTTGTACCACATCAAAAGCCCAACTTTCATCTAAAAGGTTTGATTCTGTAACTTTTGCGTTTGCGGAAACTTAAAAGGAATATTATTCTTGCTAACCACATCATCTCACGCAAATCAATTCGTGTTGTTCGACAGCTATTTAAACATCTCTACACGAAGCATGAACGATTTAATTGAAGAATGCCTAAATAAAGAAAATATCAAAATTTATGAATATTCTTGTTTCAAGGATGTTAGATTCATTGGAGAAGGGGCATACGGAAAAGTACAACGCGCTACTCTCAAAAGTGATGGAGTTATTGTCGCATTAAAATCATTTAAAAATATTGTGGATAACGAGGAAATTGTTAAAGAGGTGGTTTCTTTACTTAATATTAATCATCACGATAGATAATACATAGTAACCGCATAAAAAGACGCGACCACGTGACTTTAAACCAATTACGACACAGGTCAGGTGTAACGCTTTTTCAAAAAAAGTCGTTCTGTTTCTTAACAAAAAAAATTCCTTACAAAATTTTGCTATATATAAGCCGCCTCTAACCCTAAATCGAATGTTCACCTTTACCCTAACGCGTCAAGAGTTAATTTATTATTCGAAAAATGCATTTACGATCCGCGGTTTAAATTGGCCAATGGAATTTTAGCGCGTTCATCACGTGTTCGCGAAATTTTTATGCGGTTACTATGTGCAATGAATCATACAACCATAATGTTAATGATTTTTAATAAAATATCTGCGTAGCTTGTATTACATAATAGAGTGAGTATGTATTCCAATATTATACGCCTATACGGTGCTACTAAAAATGAAGGTAAAATCATCAATTTTATTTTTAAAATAAAAAATAAATTATTGCAAATAACATTTATGTGATATTATTACGTATGTGATAGATGAAACAAATCCGAGCTCTATACATTACATGCTCGTCCTTGAATATGCAGACAATGGAACTTTAAGATCATACTTGCAAAAAAACTTTAAACATCTTTCTTGGAATGATAAAATCGATTTTGCGTTACAAATTGTCAATGCAATTAAAAGCTTGCATGCTGAAGATATAGTACATCATGATCTGGTAATTTTCAAATACAACTTTGATTTTTACTATTTTTATCGGGCTTAACTATTTATCATTTTAATAGCATTCAAACAATATACTTGTTCATCAAAAGTGTATTAAGCTTTCAGACTTTGGGCTTTCAAAGAGATTAGATGAGGCGACAAATTCAAAACAAAAATGTTGCGGGGTTTTTGCATATATGGATCCACAGAGTTTTAGTATGCCGGGGAATGAAAATAAAACATTTAGTTTTAACAAAAAATCTGATATTTATAGTATTGGTGTTATTATGTGGGAAATATCGAGCGGTTATCCACCTTTTAAGAATGTTGAACATTATCAGCTTGCATCATTTATTCCATTAATTCTTGATATTAAAAGTGGTTTTCGAGAAAGTCCTATTGAAGGAACACCGCCGGCATATGTTAAGATCTATACAGGTATAAAAATTACTTATTGCATCATTTTTTATCTTTGAGGAAAATTCAAAAATAATTGTAATCAAAAATAGATTGTTGGCAGCATGATCCTAATGACCGCCCGGATATTCAACAAGACCTTTTAAGCCTACAAGACTTTTTAAGTACCAATGATGAACAAACTATGAGTAGAATTGGCCCATATACCCAGCAAATTCGGCAAGTTCCTTTAAGCCTGCAAGATTCAAGTACCAATGGTGAACAAGTTATAAATAGAATTGGTCCAGATATCCAGCATGCTCATCAAGTCCCTATAAATACCAATGGTGAACAAACTATAAATAGAAGTGCTCGAGATAGGACTCATATAAAATTTAGGCATCGGCTTATCCACCCGTTTATAAAATTATTAACCGGTGCTAACCTCAATTCACATCAGGCTAACACGGCAACTGATAGACATTGTCACAAGCCACAGAATAACAACCCTAATATCACGAAAAAATGGTGCATCCGGAAAATGTATGTCAGATTGGTGCGCCGCAATGGCGGTAGAAATTAGATTTTCTGAAGAAATACAGTCGATCCTCCAAAGTCACCTCATATATAATCACATTTTTATTTAGGTCAAACTATGATTTAATTTATAAGAAAAAAAAGCTCCATATAAGTACAACCTCTTTATATTCGCATTTTAAAAAAATTACTATGTGCCCAACTGTGCGATTGTATGGGAGGACGACTGTATCTAATTTATAGATTTAGCATTATTTACTGCATCCAATAAGTCATATTCTCGTTAATGCTGGATATTTTAAAGATTAGAAGATAAGATTCTTTATTTATCGTTGTTAATCACATTTTTATTTAGGCAAACTATGATTTAATTTATAAGAAAAATGCCTCTATATAAGCACAACTCCTTTATAAACGCATTTTAAAAAAAATTTACTATGTGCCCAACTATATGATTGTATGGGAGGACGATTGTATTTAATTTATAGATTTGGCATTATTTGCTGCAGCCAATATGTCAGATTCTCATTAATATTGAATATTTTAAGCTTATTCTTTATTTATCGTTGTTAGTAGATAGTGTCGTGGTTTAATTTGATACCCGGGATTTTATGGTGCTGATGATCGGGTATATCAATGGCGTGATCGGAACTTGCATAATGCATGATTTAATTAAAAAGCAGATAGTCTAATGCGTGTAACTGGATATATTAATATCCGGGTTTAATCTTGTAATATTTAAAGCGAACATAATAATAAATGAATTAGGCAGTGAAGTTTAGCTTTGGCATTAGTAAAACACTATTTACATATACACTAAGTGGTCGTCCATACATATTAAAGTATTAAAATTGATGATGGAGTACCTGTATGATACTCCAGTCATCATATATTAGCCAAGCGAGTGAAGATTGATAATAAAGACCTACGAATACACAGAGGTCAAAGAAACTCCATGACAATAGACTGTCAATTTTTCTATTTTAAAAAAATTTCCCAGTCCAAAATTTCTTAATACTGTACAACAAAGAAAAAAATCAATTTTATTAGATTATATATAAGCATGATGGAAAATCATTTTGATTGGCCAATGTGATACAATTGAATGTAGATCATTACACAAATTATTTATATTAGTTTAAAGTACTTCCTATATGAAAGCATAATATAACAAGTGGCTGAGCATGCCACCTACAATTAAAAAATTTTTAGAATATATTGGTCTTTACTTTACTAGTAGTTGGCGGATTTAATCAGATATAATCAGATTCCCCAGGAACTTTTGCTAATGCTGAATATTTACTAATAACTAAATAGTAAATAGTTAAGTAGACCCATAAGATTTTTTTTGAAGTTTTTTTTGGGTGGTCTTTTTTTCAAACTGTTATTCTTATGGCTAATATAGTCTTGAAAACTTGTATTCAAGATCTAGAAAATTATAAGAAATATCTAAATAATACTTAATTTGGTTTTTTACTAGGTGTATAGTGTAATGCATATCAAGTATAAAAAAAAAAGTAGTTAAAATTTGCTGAAGATAATTCTTGCAGGTAATGTTATTTAATAATAATTATCATTATTGTTTAAATTTTAACTACCAATTTGTTTATATATTAATTTTATTGTTTAAATTTTAACTACCAATTTGTTTATATATTAATTTTATTAATTTTATTATCTCTATTTCAAGTCTAATATTATTAACTCTAGTTGGTTTTTATCCAACATTGTAGCTTATTATTTTAATGTTTAAACATCTTTGTCTAATATTAATTCTGAGCACATCTCTACATATACATTGTTGAATAATTAATTTAGCAGTTTCCAAATCAGGTCTAATTTTTTCTAATTATAGAAATAGAGTATTAAAAATTATTATATCTATAACAAAATCTAAAATTATATCATCTACAATAATTATATTGCACATTGAAATGATTCTAATTACACTCAAGTTGAAAAATAATTCAAACATACTTAGAATACCACTTATATAAATTATTACATACCCATTCCTAATATAATTAAAAATCTACAACAATTTAATTTAACAAATTAATTTAGAATTCATAAAAATTTAATTCAGCATTTCTAATTTACATAATATTAAAAAAAAATTTAAAAAAACACTATCATATTTATACTATATATTTTTTTAATAAATTTTACTTACCAAGTCCAAATGTGCTCATACTATTAAGTCTTTCTTTAACAACATATTAACAAAATCCACCAAACCAAACAAATATGACATATTATAACTATCAATTCTAATAAGATCCATTCTATATTGTATCATCTAATGTTATGAGAGATATTATTATTGGATCTGATAATAAACTCTGTATCACATTAAAGCCAAAGCTACTGATAACAACTGAATTCAAAATAACATTACCTGCAAGAATTATTCTCAGCAAATTTTAACCACTTTTTTTATACTTAATATATGTTACTGCATTACATTATATGCATAGTAAAAAACTAAATTAAGTATTATTCAGATATTTTTTATAATTTCCTAAATTCTGAATACAAGTTTCAAAACTACATTAGCATAAGAATAATGCTTTGAAAAAAAAACACTCAAAAAAACTTCAAAAAAGTTTTATGAGTTTACTTAACTATTTAGTTATTAGTAAATATTTGGCATAAACAAAAGTTTTCAGAAAATCTGATTATATCTGATTAAATCTACCAACTACTAGTAAAGCAAAAGACTAATATATTTTAAAAATTTTGTAATCATAGGTGGCATGCTTAGCCACTTGTTATATGAGCAATTACACTTTTATATAGAAAGCACTTTAAACTAACATAAATAATTTGTATAATGATCTACATTCAATTGTATCATATTGGCCAATCAAACCGACTTTCTATCAAGCTTTACATGTATGTTGTAAAAGTGTAACTAACTATCTAAAGCTAAAACTAACTAATAACTACTCTAAAACACTTAAACTATCTAATCTACAACTCTAATACTCCAAAAGTATCAGCAAAACTCCTAGAACCTTATAGTAGAAGGCTTTGAATAAAGGTGTAAAGGACTTGGTCCAAGTTACAAGATCTCTTGGGTCTTGTAATGTGTTACCAAGATTAATATAAGTCTTCTTGTCTTTATACTTCTTATAATATTTTATTATTATCAGAAAATTCAACACTAATATTCTATATTCTTCTTTCTTTAACATACTGCGTATTTTAGAGTCACATGTATAGCACTTTGATAGCTGCAGCTTTCTGGTAATTTAATATTCAACTTTAGATAGCAATATCAATTTCGATCATCAACTTCGATATCACAAGAAGGTATATTGACTAAGTTCAGATGTTCAATTACTTAACTATGTCATGAGTACCTGTATCGGTGATAATTAGATTTCTAATTGCTAATATGTCATGAAAGTATCTTAGTGGTGATCAGTGGATCTAAGATTTTTATATTATAGAAAAGAATTATCTGTAGATTGGAGGCTTAATTCGGCTTAATGTCATGAGATTCTTATGTCACAAAGATCAATTTAATTAATTGATCAATTGTTATACTAATTAGTAATAACAATACATTATAAGTATATGCTTAAGGGGTTCAATTGTAATTGATTTTTTTACTTAATTTCTTTCAAGGATAGAAACTTAAGAGACAAGGTTTTTATTAATCAGAGAACTCAATCAATACTTCTACTTGAATTTCAAAGATCAGGACTTAATTAAAATTATAACGAATTACAAGTTTATTAATAATTCTGTAAAGAAGAATAGAGTTTTGGAAATGTTTTACTTGGAGCAAAAGGAAAAGATAAGTAACTTCTACTATTAGGACTTCGAAGTTATTGGTTTTTGAGTTTTAAAACTCTATAGAGTTTTCTTTATTTTTATGCAAAGACATTGCATTATATAGTTTTTTACATTGCTATAGTTTTAATGGCTTAGCAACTAGTTTACATATACTAACAAGTTTTTCTTCATTGAGAGGATGAAGAAAATGAAATAAATGAAATAAATTTCATTTAATTCACTTTCAAAATTTTCTTGACCTTCGATTCTACCAAAATAGGCATAGAGTTTACAATCTTACTAATTTATATCATTACTATATTGGCTAGTTATGCTAAGCTTATATTTTTAGAATGTAATGATACAATGTTACAAAAATAATGAAAAAAATAAAAATAGAAAAAAAATAAATTTAGGGGCCACAGGAGCCCCTCACAACATATATACGTACATACGTACATAATAGAATTTATATTTTACATGTTAAATTAAATGCAAATTTGCTAGATTATATATGATTTTGGATGCAGGTTACTAATTGTTCAAAGATAACTTCAAAAAATAAATCATGTAGTTTTCTTTTTATTAATTTATTTTCCATATAACACTATGTTTACTACTAAATTATCACTTTCAGTAAATTAATGCTGCTTAAATATTTTCTTTTCCATGTTTATGGCAATGTATATACGAAGCTTTTAAGATTATTTATTAATGTTATGGTAGGGTGTGTAATGGCCTATTAAAATCAAACATAGACAGGATCACTAATGATCATTACTAATTGCAGATTTTTTATGGTATCGATGCACATATATCAATCTTATTAAAACAAAAAATTACATTTATTGAAATAAATAATTAACTAAATAGAATAATATTTTTTTTTAAATTGAACCTCAAGACTAGCTCTACACTGAAATAGAGCTATTTTTTTAGAATTTATTTAAAATTCACCAGGGTGAAATTCACTGGCCTAAGAATTGTTAGGGTTAAGTTAGAGTTAGGGTTAGAGTATTAAAATTTTTTTTTATATAAAATAATATAGAGCTAATAAAAGGTTCTGATCTTAGTTCTTATGAGGTTTTTAGGGGTTCTGAACATTTTTACTTAGAGTACCCAATCCCATTTACTTAGTACATTTTTGAGATACAGCACCCCCGGTGAGTGTTAAAATCGACCATTTTTTTAATATTTTTATAAAAAATATTTATAATACTAATAATTAGTGTTATTGGTTTTAACTGTTGGTATTTTTTACTTTTTTTAAAAAAAAAAGATTTAAAAAATAGCTCTATTTCAGTGTAAAGCTGGTTTAGAGCTTCAATTTAAAAAAAAATAACATATTATTTAATTATTTATTTATTTTAAAAATGTAATTTTATTTTAGTAAAATTTATAGCAATTATATTAATGTGTATATAGTTTGATTTACATTTTCAATTATATTAGATCATAAAAACTTAATAAATTGAGTTCTATTACCGTATATTGCCGAAAATAAGCCACCTCCGAAAATAATCTACCCCCTTTTTTCTTGGAGAAGAAACATAGGAAAATTTGTAATTCCGAAAATAAGCTACACCTGATAATTTCTTAAAATCCTGAAGTAGTTTCTATATATAAAAGTCAAAACTCTATTAAGTAAAACGATGAAAGTCACTTAATAGAAGTTGTTTAGAACGTAAAAATACACATATCCTGAAAGTTTGAAGCAAATCAGAGAACTTTTTACTAAGATGTTTTTGCATTTTACTTCAAATATAAAATGCAAAAACATCTTAGTAAAAAGTTCTCTGATTTGCTTCAAACTTTCAGAATATGTGTATTTTTATGTCTTGAACAACTCCTATCAAGTGACTTTCATTAATTTACTTAATAGAATTTTGACTTTTATATATAGAAACTACTTCTAGATTTTGAAAAATTATCAGGGATAGCTTATTTTCGGAATAAGATTTTTGTTATGTTTCTTCTCCAAGAAAAGAGGTGTAGCTTATTTTTGGAGGTAGCTTATTTTTGGAAACCTACGATATACTATATGACGAACCAATTGGTACTCTGGTTAACAAACCAACCCAGACTAGATAGTAAAGTTAGAAAAAACTTAACAATAAGATGAAGCTTTACAATATATATATAAGATTTTTAAATTTAGTATATAATTTTTTACAACTGTGTTTGGCACAGGCTATAATAGTGTTTTTATATATTGTTTTTTTCTGCCTTTTTCTTCTTGTTTTATTTTTTTTTTTTGTTCATTTTCTTGTTACTTAGGCAGTTTTTATTCTTTTCTTCTTTCATGTCATTCCTTTTATCTTTAGTATTAGTGTTTTTTTTTTTATAAGTTAGTTAGAGACTATAAATCCTTTTGCTTGCAAAGCTAAAGAAAAAAGATTTAGAAAAAATAGCAGTCTTGATAGGCTATAAATACCATTCAGTGATATATTGAAGAATTTATTTGCAGGGTTTTTTAATATAGAGATAAACTTTACTATAGCAGATCGAACATAAGTAATTCGGACACTTTGGTATCATAATGAGCCAAGTTAACCAAAACTTGTAACTTAAGTGGTGCTTTAGTTTACTTTAGCAAAAATAATATTTTACCTGTAAGTTAAATATTTTAGCCTAATAAAGTTAAAACAAGATTGCTAAATTTAAAAAAAAAAAAAGTTATTATATTATTATATTATATTTTATATATTGATATTTATTATAGTAGTTATAGAGACTTCATTGGCTAGATAAATGAAGCACAGTAATAATGTACAAGTACCTCTCAGTATTTCCACACAGGTGCCTTTCTGTACCTTCACACAAGTATCTCTTAGTACCTCTATACAAGTACCAAGACTCCAGACATCTCTAATATAGATCATAATTGATCTGCATAAATTTAAAGATTTTTGCTACCTCAAAAATCAAGTAAATTTGCTAAAAATTCAATTATTACATATAAAATTAGCCTAATTTGCTAAAAATTCAATTATTACATCTATTTTTAATAAATATAAAATTAAATATGCCGGAATAATGGATTTTTTTTTTTTAAAAATGCTCCGGTTTATCCCTAAAAATCATTGACAATAGTAAAAAAGTAAACAAATCTTTGCAAGTTTTTAGTATTATAGTAATTCATACAACAAGCTCTTTGGGCAAGCAAGTTATTCTGGTATACAATAAGTAATTACAATCAGCAAGATAGAGAAAATCTACAGTACCCAAGAAATACAAGTTTCTCAAGTTTCAGCTTCTTTGAAGCTCCCCAACAACATGTTATAACAAAAAATATATTTTCAATTATTCTCAGAAAAGTTATTCGGTGCAGTATTAACAAATAAAACTGATACAGACCCAGAAGCACTTTCTGAATTATTTACTTAACCTATACCACAGATTACTCCTATTACATCTAGCAAAAACTCCACCAACTCCAAAGGTCGTCAACACTATCACTGACATGCCCCATACAATAAACCAAAAAGTGGGCAATTTAGCTCACCTCTGTCTGTAGATCACATGGAAGCACATGTCACCAATATGACATCATTAATTCACACTAACAACACAACAAACCTGAATTGGTCAGGCCCCGATACCAATGCCCCAGATAACATGGAAATATTCCCACACTCAGAACAAAACAAACAAATCCAACCAGACCTGGCCCACTTTAAGACTCCTAGACCCCAAGCAATGGGTACAGACCCCAACCCACAACCTCCACCGACCTGGATATCTGAGGGTTACCAACTCAAACAACCGGACCACTTCGAAAAGCCCCTATCTTATAGCCAAGCCACTTGCAGACCTGCTGCACTTAAACCTGACCTACAATTAGTAACCTCAGCTCTTTGGAGCCAGAATATAGTCAACACACTTGCCCAAAAGAAAAAACTATTTGACACCCAACAGTGGAGTAATGATAGAATTTTCAATGCATTTAAAAATGAAGCAAATATGACAGATTTTCTAAAACATAAGGCTAGTTCACTACATACTTGCTACAACCTACCTATGGCAATCAATTCCAAATTCAACTACTATGATACCACTTTCTTTAAATCATTTACTCGTGTTAAAAAGTCCATACCCCAACATTAGCGGGAGTTTGAAGCACTATACAATATAGCTCTAAAAAAATACAAAAGGATCCATGAAACTAGATTCATTAACAAAAACAACAGGAACCAGATCATAGAAAAACTTAAAGAAAAATTGCAATTGATTACATTACCAACATCAATTTCCTAAAAACCAACCATATGATATCATTCACAAAATCTTTTACTATACTCACTTTGCCCGTATCGACTTACCAACCAGTTTTGAAGATACAAGAAGAATCATCAGAGGGGTATTAGCAGACCAACTTCAACCACTCCCTATATTAGTCAAAGAAATACAAAATGAAATACTGGAAATACTTCCTTTCAAATTATCTATCCAAAATTGAAATTATACTAAAGCAATTGTGGTGGCCTTCCAAAAAATTTACAAATTTGAACTCCTCCCTAATGAATACTTCGAACAGCAGCATATTAAGTTGCCAAATGATCCTGCAGAACTCAACCCATCAGTCAAAGACCTATTCTCTATTACTAACTACTCTTCACTACCATTCCTCTCAGAATATCGTAAAAAACTTTTAAACCTTTATGAATTGAAGAAATAATTATCACCAAAATTTTTTGACTTGCCTGCACCTAAACTAGCACTTCCTTTAACACCCCAACAGCTATCTCATAACCTTAGACAGCATTTCCCATATAACCCAAAAGATGCTGATGAACTGAAAAAGTCTATCAAACTTCTTCGACCCCATTTTGGTTTCAAACGACTACCTAGTGACTACATTATTCAAAAACCACGACTACCACTAGACCCAACAACCATCAAAACTGAATACTCTGATCCCTTAAGCTGTAGAGTTTGTGTAACAATTTTAGCTTAAAAATAGCATAAATTTAGTTATGATCTATTTTTTTTA
>CAJVPY010000594.1:0-25385 GCA_910591965.1 Dentiscutata erythropus | reverse complement strand
TTAAAAAATTTTCTTAACAAAGCTAATAAAACAAATCTTAAATTAAATATTTTACTTAGAAAATATATAGCTAAAATTAATATTTAAAATTTTATTAGAAAAATTTAAAATTTAAAAAAGTTTGCAAGCAAATTTGGCTGCAAAACAATTTAAGGGATATAGTGATCTGCATCACGTTATACTATAATCATGCATTTGTTGAGTAGCAGATCATCAATTAATTATTAAAATTGTAATTTTTTTATATAAAAACTAACTACAAACATATATAAAATTTTTAAAATATCTTTACTAAATTACTTTTTTTATATTATTTATAATTTGTGCTTATATAGAGGTATTTTTATAAAGTTATACCTTTTTATAATCACCATATTAGAGTGTGTCCAACTGTGTGATTATAGAAGAGGATGACTGTATATAAAAAAAAATTAAAAATAAAAAAGTTAGTTATTTTTTTTTATTTATAGTCAAAATAAAAAAATTCCTAAAAAATAGTTATATAATATCTTTATAAAAAGATTCTAATAGCTTTATTAGTTTAAAAAATTTTTATTTATAATTAGATAAAGCCATAATATTTATAAAGAATCAAAAATATATAAATTTGCCAATTTGTTTTTTAAAAAGAACAAATATAATTTTAGTTTTCAAAAATTTTATTGTAATTGTTACTTTTTATATACTATAATAAAAAAAATTAGATTTATACTGTAATAATTTTTACTTACAGTACTTGATATAAATATTTCATCAAAAAAGAAAGCATCTATAATTTATATTAAACCAGCACTGTATTGTATAAAAATAGAGGCCTTGAAAATAATGTTATATGGTATTATTTTCATATTATCTTTAAAGTCTCTATAACAATACTGGTTTAATGTAAATTATACAGTAGATGCTCCCTAATTAAATTATATTTTAATTAATAAATTACTTAATTAGGCCAGATTGTCAAGGTGCATGCGGGCGTGCCAAATAAACATTTTTTTTTTTTTATTAAGTTACTCATATCTTGTGGCCAAAAATTCCCAATTAAAGTGATTTTAACACTATGGTAAGGCGAATTAAATGTATTACGAGATACTTTAAAAAAAACTTCAGTGTACCTAAACCCCGATTTGATGTGGAAAGAAAGACCCATACAGTGTTAGGCTCTGGACCAAAAGTCCGCTACACTGGACCTATATATATTAAAAAACAACTTTGTTTTGCTTTAGCTATTTTTTTTTGTTTTTTCATAAAATTAAAAAAATCAATTTTATTTGCTAACTTAAGATGTTTTGCACTGTATTATTTGCTAAAATTTTTTTTATTAAAAAAATTTAATTGGATTTGTTTGTTATAAAACAATGAGTTTTTGGCAAATAATTGCTTAAACAAAAGTAGTAATTATTTAAATTTAGTAACTGTCTTTAGCTTGTACGCATTGTATTGTATCGGTGTATACGTATCAAATATTAAACCAATATTGTTATAGAAATCTTACCATATAGTATTATCATCAAGATCCCATTTCTATACAATACAGTACTTGTTTGACGTAAATTATGGATGCCAATTCGCTTCGTCGACAAAGTTGGCCTGATTTTGATAGGGTTTGCCTGATTTATGGTTAGCTATGTCGATATGTAGATTGTTGGCGAATTTTACAAGAACTGCCAAACCAAAAAAAAAACAACTGTTTAGATAGTTTTTAAAAGTTCTAAAATAATATTAAGCTTTTTTAAGTTTTTTTTTGTTTGTCAATAGATACTGTATTAAAGTCGAATATTAATTTGTATACTTTCCTGCGGATTTTACTATTAGTACTCTTAAGTGTGCCATAATACCTGACTTTCTTTAAGAACCGAAAGTTGTTAATTCATTTGATTCAATACATGACATCGATCTTTACGAATTGTTCTCAAATTATAATAGGATTTGTGTGATAGATTTTTTAAGGATTGAGTCCAGTAAGTCATAAGTTTAAAAGCCCCCAGACTGTTCATAATAATTTTTTTTTTTTAATAGCAATAACTAATTTTATAACAAATCATACTGTATACTAAATCTTACTAATTTTTAGAATTTAAATATATGCTGATATTCTGTATACGTACAATATATACTATATATATTTAATTTTATAAAAGTTACACCTTCAATTGATATTAAAAATAAATTATTTTTACAAAGATAAAATATTTATTTTTACAAATATTCTGATATTAACACTTACAATTACAAAGTTCTGTATGGTAGCATAGTATTTCTAAATCATAAATCTAACTATGCATAAAGAAAGCATCATTTGATACAATAACGCCCATAACAATTTTTAAAGCCAAAACACTTGATATTAAGCAGACATTTTAGATATAAAATAAAATTTTTCAATTGTTGTTTATTGGTGTCGTAGTACCATTAGTGTTTGTGTTAGTAGAACTATTATTACTATTGACAGTATTAACCTCACGAGTTAATGAGTTTATTTTGCCATTTGTAATCGCAGAATTAGAGTTCGGAGTTGAAGCTGTAGAGGTCGATGATAAAGGAATAGTGGTTGACACGGGTGACGCACCATTATTTTCTGATGATGATGAAGCACCGCTGGTAATAGTAACGCTATTGGTAATTGTCGGAGTTCCAATCGTCAAATTTGATACGTTTGGTGTGGATATACCACTTCCCAGACCGTAAAGATAACCCCTTACATAATTTTCAATAGAATAAAAAATTCCGAGAAAAAAAAAAGTTAAGAGTGTATTATCAAGTAAAAAGCGTAATTGAAATGAATAAAAAAGTCAACGTACAGGTATTTTTGGTCATCAATTTTATCATCGAAAAATCTTTGACGCATTTTAAAAAACGTAGTCGCTGTCAAAAGACTGTCACTACCAGCTTGATGTTGAGGACCAATTCGAGTAACCTAATTCAACCAACAAAAATTTTGATGACTAAATATGAACATAAAATAAATAAGTAAAGCATAAAATAACCAACCTGTAACTCATCAGCGATGTCTTGCAACCCGCCTTTCAAATTCTTGATACACTTCATGAGGTACTTTATGTCATATATACATGGAAAATATATTCTTAATTGATCAAAAAATTTCGATTCTTCGGCCGGTAGAGGGGAGCATGTGAGTACTTTTAACAAGTATCCAAAATCGTAGCCACTACAGTCAATTTTTTTTATCACCACAAATTATTACCGATGGAAAAAAAAACAACGAAAATGGTCGAAGGGTAAATTAAACCTCAAAAAAAAAAAAAAAAAAAAAAAAAGTATATTTGTATCTCAAATCTTTTAAGCTATAATAAAGTACATAAGAAGATGCTCACCTATGAAAAGATATCCATTTGACATCATCCATCAATACGAATCCTGAACTGATCAACAATTCACCAAACTGCTCTACGTCTATGCCATAATCTTCATGCCTTTTGAAATCGATACCGGACTTTGTCAATAATTCGATGGAATCTTGAGCATACATGTCGTCGCTAGTGCATTAAAATAAAAGAAAAATAAAATAATATAATTATGTTAATTCTTAAATAAAAATGGAAACATATTTAATAAAATACTTACGCCAAGTTAAATCTAAAATTGAATTGCCATGTACAAGTATCTGGTGGTAAAGTCCCGTTCTCATCCGCAAATGTGATTCCTAACTGGATAATTTTTAGCAAATCTACATTGCATCTGAGTGTTTGATAATGGTAATCAGAGCTTGTTCGAAAGTTGCCAATCGGCCTGGCAACCACACCTGGAAATTCCGTGTCCTAATGGGCAAAAATTCAAAATTTCAACCCAACCGATTTATTGCGCGTTCGCTTTGAACAAGTAGACAAGATGAGATCGTGTGGGGTTAACCACACGAAAAATTAAATAAAATATTTAAAATGCATGAAAAACCTTGTACCATCGCAAGGTAAGGGTACTTTTCTACTAGATCACGAAGAACAGTCATTTCCTCCTCTAGATTCTCGGCCCATACTTCTCTTATATACTTGCTTTCATTACTAGCAGGCATTGTTTGTAAAGGGCCCCTGAATATACTGATTAGAACCTCGTCGTTCGGAAGTGTTAATTTCAAAAGAAAGTTCAACAGATAGGATATAAAAATTTGACCAAAGTTGGAAGTACAGATTTTAATAAACTAGGTCTTCAATAAAATATTTACCTCTACGTACAGATTTATTTAAATTTAAAGGAGGTTTGGTTGTACAAAAATAATATATATATATATATATATATTATATATATATCATCAATAATGATAAACGTTTTTGAAAAAAAAATTTTAGTCATAACAAACTTTTCAAAAAATTGAATCAAAAAGAATGGGCTTTACTTTTAGACGTTTATTTTTTTTTTAGTAATATAACACACCAACGGTTATTGAGCCAACTCCAAAAATTAGATAAAGAACATAATAATTTAATTACGATTGTAGTTGATAATGTAAATTAAGTGTCTTAAATTGAACATGGTGGTATGATTTTCTGTTTATTTAAATATTATATTTATCTGTATAAGTCTATTATTTTGTAATGGACTCTTTGGACGTACGACATTTAAATTCCTTAACGAAAAACCAAGGTTTAAATACACAATTTTTTCGAAATAAAGATTTGCAGTAATGGATCAAATCGTGCAGAAGGATATTTTAAGAGCATAAAATGTCTTGGAGACTATTCAAAAAAGTATATCAAAAAATGAGCATTTAACAAAAGAAAAAGATTAGAACATTGGGAGCTACTTGATCGAAAATCAAAGTTGATTGTCATCAAGCTCGATTCGTTGGATGTATGCAGATGTTTATTCTTCATGCAATGACAATTGACGAAAATTAATAATTCTAAAAAAAAAAAAAAAGCAACATATTACAGTTTTTACAATTTAGCAATTATACCAGGAATATCGTCATTTTGTAATTGCAACACTTCCACCAGATCAAAAGAAGCTCTAACGAATGTAACATAATCGTGTTGTATCAAAATTCTCACGATCGAAATTGGCTAGGAGAACGTATTTTACTAATTAATGAGTTTTAATCAAAGTATTTTTATTATTGGTAATATTCTGTAATTACAGAAATCTAACTTCTAATATCCTTTTTTAATATCTGTTGAGGAATCAGAATTAATTTCATTGAAGGACTTACTCTTAATCTTATTTATTTGAGAAAAATTTTCTTTATCATTGTATAAAAAAGGTTAGTGTTTTAATAATCTCTTTTGTTATATTTTTATTAATTGAAATTTTACCATCTGGAGTCGGCAAGTTTTGATTAATCTGGGTATTTGATGCCTGTCAAGTCTAATATTGATAAAATGAAATATTATATTCATAACACCTATATAGTCTGAGTTGGAGTTAAATTAGGTTAGGGTGCAGCTTTAAGATAAATAGAAGGTTTTTATATAATATATAATATATATTAGATATAAGGTCCCGATTTCAATTCTCGTGAGGTTTTGGGGTCCTGAACATTTTTACTTTGAGTACCCGATCCCGTTTGCTTAGTACGTTTTTGAGATATAGCATAAGGTGTTATGTAACATGGGCTTATAAAGATAACTTTTCTTGATAAATATATAATGATGAAATTTTGTTTAATATCCTTTCATTTAGGACGTGATGTGCATACAGATTCTGGTACGCGTGTTGTACTAATTTGCGGAGGATGTCTGGACTAACTGCTGAAACTAGTGAGGCATTAAATTCAAAGATAACAATATGACGAACTTGTGAAACGGGTTTATTCAGTATGAATCTTAAGAGATACTAGTCTGAAGGCACGTCCTTACGTCCGTTTTATAGCAAAATGCATTATTAAAAATACTATCGGACGCATTAAGAAATTGACATTTAAAATTTTTATATATACAGTATATATCAGATATATACAGTATATAGCAGATAGTAGATGATAAATATTTGTACTGTAGATCAAAAAAGGATCCAGATCATGGGGTACATTATTATTAAAATTATATTACACAAATTTCGGCAAATCAGATTCGAAAAAGCGGATATATAGTATATATGAGTGTCGCCAAAGAAAACCCGACACTCATATATAGTATATATAGATATATATTATATAGTTCGGCTGATCTTATAATCTTGTTTTTATTTCTCAGATAAATTTTAGCCATTTTTATACTAGTAAATTCTAAACATTCTCTGCATTTATATCTTTTCTTAGAAGCATGGAAATCAAATATGAGTGACGGTTATGAAAACCTATAAATCACTTTATCCATGATATGTACCTCTAACTCTTAGATATCACTGCAATGACAATGAGTGAAATGATTTACAGGTTTTTATATCCCGTCACTCATATGATATATATATGGTCTGGGCTATATTGATCTATAAGCGATGTTATAGTGTTTAATCCAATACAACATCAAATTTTCACTAACAGGAACTTTTTTTGCTAAATATTTTGAAAGAATCGAGAATTAGCCTAGGATTGTGAATAGACAGTCATTAGACACCATTAGACATATAAAAAACCATCAATAGACATATATTTGTCTAATGACTTTTTCCCATTAGACTATGTAAGCTCACAACCCTATCTGATGATGATCTAATCGGTTCAAGTCCAATTTACCTAAATTCATAACCACTGCTTTTTCTTCGACTTTACAAATCAAGACATTTTGCGAATACTTTTTGGAACTCTACTTAACCTTAAACTAGTAAGTTTTGATTCAACCCTAGTACATAAACCCAATTTTTATAATTATATATATTATCAATTACACTAATTTTTGATCTACCGATCCGCTTTTTCGAATGATTATACTACAAAAATGTCCGTCTCAATGAGACGATCATTGGATCAGTAGATCAAAGAAATTCATTATCAAAAAATATGCGCATTATATACAGTATATATAGTAATTATAAAAATTTGCTGATTTGGTGTAATGGCACACAATCTAATTAAAATGGTAATATAGGCCAGAATTATAAATAGTATCATTGACAGATATTCAATTTTATTCGTAGTAATTTTTTAAAATTTTGTACAATTTTATATGCTGCATTTTTTATCTCTATTTAGATTAGCAGTTAAATTCTTACTGTTAATCTAAAAGAGCGGTAAAAGATATACCGATATGTTTGGTAAAGAGCGCCTGATACCTTTAAACAATTGCATTCTGACGCTTTAAGGATAAAATTGATAGGAATTATATCTAAAAGTTGGTATTGGTCGAAATAAACTTTATTATTAATCATTACTGCTATTTTTGCCAAGTTGGTTGTGGTAAAATAAAAATCGAGTTGTTGTATACGTACCATTACATTTAACAAAATAAGAAATTACAAATTATAGTAATAATAATCTACCCTAATTTATCGTACCAAACTGCTGTACTCAGTGTTGTTCCTGGGCATGGACCGTCCATGGACATAGTCCAGGTACAACTCTGGCTGTATTACTTTCGTCATTTTCTATTCATCAGCAACCTGATCCGTACCGAAATATTAATTACCCAAAAAAATAGTATGTCTGAGAACTATAAAGTTTGGAATGTTTCTTCGAGGGACGAAGAAACCCTCGAATATTTTTGTTCAGATAATGTTAATCGTTTGATTCAGCCGGAATTAAAGATAATTTTGGCCCATGATTAACATAATTTCAGAAACAAATTTATATGGTTAGGGGCGTGTCAAATATTAGCTGAGATCATTACTATAGAGCTCACCCCCTCCTGAGAAATTTAGGGATCGTCTAATGTCAAAGTAGTAATTTATACTCGTTACGTGATTGGTTATGTGTATATTTAGACCTGAGTAATATTAGCATCTTTAGGTGGTTTAGCAGATAATTGATGCTCACCAATAAGATTCCTTTCGATTTTGCCTAAGGTTAAAAAAACAAAAATTTCAATTGTGAGGAATTGATACGTTTTGGGGTCCGAACATAACATGTCGTATGTAACATTATCGCGTATGTCATCAGAAGCCACAAAATAAAAACGAATCTTTGCGATGTGTCCTGTTACTGTTTATATAATGTTGGCGTTCAACTATCGCATCTGAAACTTTATCGTTATTTTTAATATCACTCAATTTTGGCAAAATCTGTTCACATGTATCACATAAATTGAATATTAGATACATAATCTTTAATTCGGCTAACTCTTTATCGTTATGAAATTTTCTTTGGCAATTCCCCATATTAATGACATATTACAGCACTTTTCTTGTCTAAAAAATCTATCGAATCATATTCAAGTATATGCTATTTTTCTTTTTTGCCAAAAATTCCCAGCAATTTATCATCTATTTCATCATATTCTTCTAATTCGGAAAAAGAAGGCGCAAATATTATCATTTTGATACCTTGATTATAAAAATTTTGAGGTTAAATGTTGATGTTAACCGCTAATTTTTTAGGGTTAGGGTACAATTTTATATAATATGAAATAGAGGTTTATATAACATAATAAAAATTTTGTTACGTATAAAGGTCCAATTTTGTTACGCAGAAGGTTTTCAGGGTTCCGAACATTTTTACTTAGAAACCCTAACTTTAATTACTTAGTACGCTTTTGAGATATATCATAACACCCCTGGTGATTTAACCAAAGAGGCAAGTTATAAGCTTGGATTTGAGTCAAAATCTCAAGTTAGCCCGCATTAGGTATAATTCCGGTCAATTTTTGTCAGGATTCTGCTCGTAGGGATTTTGACCCAAAACCTACAGTAAAAACATATATATTCATATATATATATAGTATATATAGTATTGAATAGTTTTAAGTTTATAATTAGTACGTATTGAAAGATATAAAAGTGTGGTGCCATTGATAATATCAATATACTAAACTATTTAGAACAGTTAAAAAATTTAAAAAATTTTACATTTTAAGTTTTAGTTTAAATAAACTAATAATTATTAAAAACTATATAGTGAAATGTAAATTATGAAAGACATCGCCTTTAAATTTAGTATCATTATAATCAGATCTTAGGAATTGATATGTATAATACATGCTTTATCTAACTTTATAATCATACCCGAAGCAAAAATTGATTTGCGTATCGTTCTGATAGTAGCATCGAGATTCTTTAAGGATCCTATCAAGAACGATCCATCAGAATGGTATTTTTGCATAATAAAAAATTTTATTATATAATTTATCCTTTTTTTTTAAATATAAAATAATTGTATATAAAAGGTTAACTACAATATAATAGTTTAATCTAAGCTTTATCTACTGTATTTTGTTTTAAAAAAATTCTTTTTTTAAACACAATAAAAATTTAAATAAATACTTTAATAAATTTTACATATTAAAAGTAAATATTTAATTCTATAAAATAATTTAATATTGTGTATTATACACTATTTCTTCTACTTATTCTATTTCTTCTATATCCCTCTTGCTCTTTACCTAATATATCTTGTAATTTTCCTTCTTCTTTCCATTCTTTCAATATTTCTTTTCCTGCTTTGTATCCTACTTCATATATTTCAGCAAATTTATTAAATTCTAATGTGCCATATTGTTGCACTGGTAATTGCATATAAAGACATCCGGGTATTAACTTGGCTTCTTCCAATGTTTTAACACTTGATACATATGCTAATCTCGATTGTATATCTGCCATTGTGGGTATTTTTGTCCGTCGGTTGAATGGGTTAAATCTATTAAGAATTACCCACCACCCTGAGAGCGAATCCCCATAATATACTGGAGACGTGTCTTCATGACTTGCAACATCAACTGCAATTATTGTATTAGCTCCCATACTCTTCATTACACTCACCTGTACATATAAATATTAGATATTTTTAGCTTGTAATTAGTGTATTGTACGTAGAGCTTCGTATTCGTTATTCGAATAATATTTGTATTTTCGAATAAATATTTATCTGACGAATAATTCGAATAATTTTCATTATTCATCATGTGAAACTTCTTCAGTCATTGGCTGATTTACACATAGTAACGATATATTACCGTAATTTGCGGCAAATTAGTACCCCGGTCTATTACATTCCTAGGCCTTAAAAATTGATTAGTACCCTGGGACCGTCAATTGACTATATAATCTGACTAAATTGACGGTGGGCGGGTATTTTAACAAGGGGTATTATTTGCCGCAAATTGAATAAATAGCACTTATTCGAATAGATATTTGCCGATCTAAATTATTCGAATATTATTCGAATAAGGAATCCGTAAGCTCTAATAGTACGTATGTATTATTGTTCAAATCTTACCGGTAAATTATCTAAATATCCACCATCAACTAATAAATTCCCGTTATCACAAAGAGGGGGTAAAAATGATGATAATGACATTGATGCTCTAACATATCGCCACGCATAACCACTTTTATGAACTTCCATACGTGACCATGTGATGTTTGTAGTAACACAAAAATATGATAGCCAAAAATCTTCAATTAATGTATCTGAAAAACATTTCCAGATACCTCTATTGAATTGATGACCTAAAATAATGTAAATCAAATGTTTATTATCCTAATGTACATTGAATAAAAATGCATATAACTAAAAAAAATTATTTACCTGTAAACCAGGCCGTTAACGGATATGTTAGATCAAAAACTTGTCGCCATTTACTACACATCCTTGATGAAAATGCTTTAGATCGTCCAAGGATTGACACACTATCTGATTCACGTGCATAAAGTCCACCAATAAAAGATCCGATGCTCGTACCCCCGACCATATCGACCGGAACGCCAGCTTCTTCCAGCGCTTTAATAACTCCTATATGTGATATACCTCGAGCCCCTCCCCCTCCTAAAACAAGACCAACTGATTTGCCACAAAGTCGTCGCGCAAGCCTAATAATTGAAATTATTTATTATTATTATTATTATTATTCAAACTAAACATAAACCAAGCAATTACCAGTTTAACTCACCTTGAAAAATCACTGCGAATTCCATTATGTGTTGTAGGAGACCTTTTTGTAGTGTAAAGCAAAAATTGATTTCTAATAAAACTTTCTAACGCGTTTCTTCGTGGCCGCTTCAATATTGTTGGTTTTGGCATAGTCATTTGTACATGATGATAAGCATGAATCCATGGTCGATTCTAATTTGATGACATTTAAAAAATTGGTAAAAAAAAAGAACGTACACAATTATGAAATGAATATAAAAATGATTTAATTAATCACCTTCAACCACTGACGAGTCGTTCCTGGCGCACAATGTCTTTCAGCATGCAGCAATACAAGTTCTTTACGAGCTGTGGTCTTTGTACCAATTAAGAGACTTTCATATTCTCCTATAGTTGCTTCTTCATCTCCTGAACCAACTAAAAGAATACAATCGGCCTACCATAATTTCATCATAAAATTCAATTAATTTGAAAATGGCAATCCTAAATTAAAACATGATGATATATAAAAGAATACCTGACGAATACAAGTTTGAGTCCATGATGAACTAAGACCTCCATCAGCCAAATACAACACGATTCTCGATTCTTCCTCTTGTTCAGCAAGCCAGCTAATAAGCTTCAACCTTCCCATTTGCGTAAACACATGTTTACCTAATACCGGTACTACGGAAGATTGATTTAACAATGTGGCAGTTTCACCAGATCTTAATAAAGCGGATTTCAATTTCTCTGCAAACTCGGTCACGGGAACATTTTCATTTACAGGTAAGATACAAACAGTTTTGAGATTAGTATTATTTTCACCAAATTCAGTGGCAGCATTTTTACGGCGATCCTGTTGCAATCTCGTTCTTGAGGCAATAATACGAGAAATCTGTAGAGTAATTTCTGGATGACGAATAGCAAGTGCATTGAATAAAGTCTTTGGCATACGAGCAAGTTCAGTGTCACGAATAGCGTGCAATGTGTGTGGACGAAGAGTTCCCGCTATAAAGTTAGTTAATAAAATTAGTAAACGGTTTATAGGTATGTCAAGTAATTGCAGAAATAAACATGAAATTTTTAAATATATACATATAACTTCGAGTTCTCCAATACTTTCACCCTGACCATATTCTCCTACAATGTCAATGACACGGTTCTTTCTTTCATTTATGGCACGTACACGACCATTCAATACAATGTATATTGAATCACTTTGCTCCCCTTCAGAATATAAAACCTGCCCGGCGTTGACTTGTACCCAATCAAGAGCAAAATCGATTTGAAGGACTAATTATACAAATATATATTAATGATGAGTACATTGTTAGATTTTTTTTTTTAAAAAAAAAAGACTCAAACTAACAATATATTATAATTCTAACCTAATGGTGATAATAACATTATTAATCGCTTAGCCAAAGTTAAAAGTACATTTGGATTCCGTTCCATAAGGCGATTCAACGAGCTTTTTGACAAATATCCTATATAAGTATCGGTACTGGCACGGATAGTAACAAAAGACGGAAATCCAGTTAAAGCTGCAAGATATCCGGAAAGACCACCAGGTTTAATCATAAATAAACTCTTATCCTTGAATTTATTTGATGAATTATTACTAATTGATTCTTTTTTTTTATGCATTGGTTTCATGTGAGCATTTTGAGTTGGAACTTCAGAAGCACCAGATCGAAAAGAACTTCCAAGAAAATTCTTATCACTAGAAGTAACTGAAACATCTAAAAGTCCATCAATAACAAAAAATAATCCAACGTTTCGCTCTCCTTCAGCAACTAGAACTGATCCTTTAGGATAAAATAATATATCAACATCATTGTCTAATTCACTGGTAAAAGATGATATAGTTTCTGCAACAGATTCATCATCAGGAATGTCTAGCAAAGGATTTGCAGAATGTTGATTCAAAAAATGAAAAGAATGTAAATTTGAATCTGATGAATTAGAACGAGGACCATGCTCTAATGAAGAGTTTTTGTCTTTACGATTAGGTTGTATTAGACCGATTCCTTTTGAGATACCTTCTAAAACGGATTCTCGAAGATACATATCATCCTCAGTATCATAATCACGACCACTCACGTGAGTGCCGCTGATAGGTTGAACACGAGCACTTTTAGGAGTTGTCAAGTACTTGCTATTAGCATAAGGTCGGATATCATTTTTAGAATTTGGTATTATAGGAACATCAGTACTAGATTCTACTTCACTTTCATATATAACATTTTGTCTGGGACGAGTAGACTGCCTAACTTTTTTACTTTTATTAGTTAATCCACTATCGCTCATTTCCATATCTTTGTACTTATTGTACTTATCATTCATATTATCCAAATCTTTGTACTTTTTACTACTACCAACAAATTTCATACGAAGTCGTTCCATACTTCCAGGTCTAAAAAAATCATTAGGGAGATTATATGCAGTGATTTCGTTCATTAATTTTTCAGTTCTCAAAATATCTTTTGTTAAACCCAAATATTTGTATCCAGTCCAGAAAGTAACACGTTGAAAACGCGTTAAAATTACCTGAACAATATGAGCAACCGAGTTAGGAAATTTTTCTCTTAATCTATGAAAAGCTTCTACTGGAATAACAGCCAAGGTGGTATCCATAGTCGCCCTAGCTACTATATTTGGATGAACAGAAGTAGTGGTTGGAAATTCTTTTGAAAGACGTCTTAAAATTTGTGGCTTTGTAGATCTATTTGAACGTGAGGAAGGACTATCAGGAAACATTGAAGATCCAGGAAGAGATTGATCTTCGGAAGTATCATGATTTGATTCCTTTAAATTAGAAATCTCATGAGACTGATCATTTTTAATAGATACATTTTCCTGTTTTCCAGTATTCTCATTATTATTCTCATTATTAGTTGAATGATCCATCGCTTTATCATTGTAGCGAAGTTCAATATCATCAGTAAATAAAGAAAGGATAGTAAATAAACTTGATAAAGTTCCACCGTTTGTAACTTCATTTAAAAGTTGATAACCACGATTATAATCATCATCTTCAAAAGGATCTAACACTATGTCTTCTTCATTTGCAGTTTTGACAAAAACTTGAACATAACCATCTATTACAATATAGAAAGATCTTTCTTTCTCTAGCATTAAAATATCACCAGCTAATAACTTTTTCGTTTGCAAATGCCTTGAAAGTTCATGAAACACTTGTTTTTCCAAGTAACCAAAAACTTTTATGCCTTCTAAGAAAGCACTTAAAAAATCATCAGGGTAAAGAAACTGAGCTTTTTCATTGTTATCAAGATCAGGCCGAAGGTGGTGAAAAGCACCCTGAGTCTGAGGAGTTTCTACGGGAAGACGCGAGTATCTAGTAAGAATTTGATACCGAAAGACTAAATAACCGATTGTTATAATTAGACCAAACAACACAAGCAAGGTAGTAAAATTAAATTGAAGAGTAAAGGATAGTGATAAAATCTTTATTATCCAAGTAGAAAGTGTAACTGTGATAAAGGAAACGAGTAAAAAGAACCATCGAAACAAAGTGGAAAAGGTGAATATGGTGATCGCATAAATTTCTCCTATACTAGTAATCGCTGTTGATTCCGTAACTTCTTCCATTGTGGTTATTCTAAAGAATGTGCTGTGCCAACTACTCTAATTAAAGTATATCTATCAAGAAGTAATTTGCGCACGTACGTATAATGTATATATTTGATATTATATTTCATGGACTTATGATTGGTCAATTTTTGTCGATCATTTGACGTATTGTTTACTGAGGCGATCCAGGGTTGAGTTTATATAACCAAAAATGGGCAGAACTTGAAAAAAAAAAGTTCTTTTAATAAATTTTTAAAATGAAATCTACTGAAGCAGATTGCACTTACTGTAAAAAGATGAAATTTTAAATTCACTCAAGTTGATTAAAAATTTCAAACATAGTTACGTAATTAGAATTTATAATAAATATCACCGGTGGTGAGGGTGCAGTTTTAGATTTCAGTTCTTGTGAGATTTTCAAGAATCCTGACCATTTCTAGACTCCTTAACTTTAACTACTTAGTACGTTTTTGAGATATAGCATCACTGACCTCTGGTGAGTGTTAAAATTGTCCTTAGTATGTATTTTAGTTACATAAGAAAAATTTATCTTATTACATTTGTAGTGATTTTTACTCTTGCAACTACACCAATCCGTCATCCGTTTATATCTGATGTTCGTGATATTCGGATAATCTGACAGATAATTATCCGGATATCAATAGTAAATGGATATAGAATAAATAATTATCCGGATAAACGCCAACCGGATTGGAACTATATTTTCTGGTTCTAATAGTTATCTTAATAAATCCGATCTTTTTTACGTAATAAAAGGTTACGAGGTTAATTAGCAGACTTACTACAGCTATTGTTCAACAAATAATATAAAACGATTTACTTTATATAAAAATGAATTTTTATTAACTCTTATTATCACAAAAACTAGCTAATTAATCAATATGAGATATTCTAAGTCAGTGTTAACTGGAAGCTGGAACTGCCAGATTTTTCTATATTCACGTGCATCTACCTCCGTATGCCAATGTTGGCCAATCAGAGAACAAGCATTACACATATATGGGCGGCGATCAATAGAAATGAGAGTTCTGCACATAAGAATCATATGTATATATCCCTCACTGGAATTCTGAATCAATTTATCATTTTCATGCGTACAAAATTTCCACTTGGGTTACCCGACGGTGACCATAAGTCATCCAGGTGAAATCGTATTGGCTAAAACACCCACCTGGGAGATAATTCTTTTTTGCACAAAGGACGTGTCGATTCATAATGCTAATATCCTATATAAATCTTAGTGATTTCTTATATTTACCCACTAATCCACAATTATCTCATTTCATGTCACTACAATTATTTGGTTCAATTTTTAACGATTTATTTAACTCAGCAAGTGATTCCTCATATCAATATTTACCCATGCCGCTGTGTTATTTTAATGCCTTATTTCAATCTTTAAGCGATTTATATTTATTGCAATATGTAGTCTATTTTTAATGACTTATCTAATGTATTATACTGTACTATTTGTCCATATGTTTATATAAGTCAATCCATGATTATTAATGCTATCACGTTTGGTTCCATTTTTAATGACATATTTAAATTTCTAACATTTACTAAATATTCGATAAGCTTCACGGTTATCTTGAGTACCTCGATTGATAAATAATCACTATATTCACAGGCTTGAATAAGCAAAAATTAAATACTTTGCTTGATACCCATTTATTTATTAGATCAACGTGAGATAAAATAATTAAGAAATGAATAACCTATTCTAAATACCCCAATTGTAAAATAATCATCATATTCGTCTATTAAAAAGAAATTGAAATGCTGATTTTAAATACATCGGGTGATAAATTACAGTAGAAATGAATAGCTTGATTTATGAATGTTAGATTAAAACAAATATAGATACTAGCAAATATCAAGGAAATGATACTGTCAGCAAATTTATTGATAGTTATAAAAAAACGATCATATGGATATTTGTTAAGAACCGGGTTTGACGACTAATCATTAAGAGTAGACGACTTAAGTAATTTAAGCTTTATGACAACCATGTCATCTTGGGGTGGTAACTCAACTAAGTAAAACAAAACTATGTTAGCAACATTGATCATTTTATTATGATCAGATTTTTATCGGTAAAATTAAAATTATTGATCGAACGATTTATATATAATTGTTAATTATAAAGAAAAGCGTAAAATTCTAAAGGATTCACACAAATAGTGTACTTATTTTTCTAATTTCTTTCGATTGGAAACGTCGCATCTGAACTATTTCAAAGTAACTATGTTTGATTTTTTGTGAAGTTCTCAAAGTTCTCTATAAATTTTTAAATTACTGCTTAAGATAAATAAAATTTTTCGGTCTAATTAAAGAAATTTAAACCATTCTAAAAGACGAACGCCCAAAACCTGTGAGTTAATAAAGAATCTTAAACATAGTTTTATTCTTAAAAGTTTCAAGGTAATTGCGTGTATTGGTAATGAATTGAATCAGAATGAATCGCTCAATAGTATATAATAATATACTAACTATTCCTCTACCGTAATGTCCTTCGGACAATAATCAAATTGATTTATTTGTGTAACGTGAAAAATTTGCAATATATCAAATTACATAGTTTGCTCACTTAGTTTTGATTCACTTAGTTGAGTTACCACCCCAATGTCATCTGGATTACTCGGGTTTATTAGGAACCCGGTAATATTTTTATTATTATAAACGGGTGAGCTTTCTCTACACACCTGGTCGAATCGGCCAATCAGAAATCACTGGATCATTGGACATCACAGAAACTTTCGCTAGAACGTCTAGTTGACATCCGAATTACTAGAAGCTACAGTATTATGCTTCCAACTCCATCCAATGATCTTCTAGTTCCAGTAGTTCCCACTGGAACGTTCCAGTAAACAACACTGTTCTAAGTAAGCCTCAAAATACTTCGAAAAATATAAAAAATATAAGTAATAAAAATATCCTGAGCCGTTGCTGGAATAGAGGCAATAAAGCTGTAGATACCTAATATAATACTAATTGTCACATGGCTTAAAAATTCGAACTACACCCTTAGTCAGCATATTGTCATCATATATAGCCAATCATAAGGCATTTAAATTCCAATTGACCAATCTTCTTTTTTCCTTCATATGATACTGCAAAATTGAATTCATTAAAAAAAAAAAGTCGATTTTCCAAATTTCCTTACTGAAATCAAATTGTTTTCATAATCGGAATAATTTTGCACTAAAATGATACTTTGGCTTTTAGAGAAATAATCTTCTATGTTAAATTTAAAAACTAAGTCACTTTTGTTCATTTTTTTTTAAATTTTGTATCTATTGTATGAGCTCTCACAGGTTAGGGAAATGTCAGGATATCAGCTGATATCGTTGGGTAGGGGGGAGGTAGACAAAATCTCAGGTCTAAATATATACATACAACAATCAGAATGACAATTTCTCGGGAGGGGGTGAGCTCTATAGTAAACTGATCTCAGCTAATATCTGACACGTCCCTTATCAATCGTTATTAACTGAATTAACTGAATAGAAATAAGATTTAGTAAAAATCCGAATTTAAAACCCCTCTTTTTTTAAGAAAGTATATCCGTTATCCTCTTTAGGTCTGGATTTTATACTTATTACTTTCTATCATCATGTATAGATTAGTACATGGATTTTAATCATACTCGGATCAACCTTAGACTTTGGATCAACCAGGCATAAATTTTTTTCGCATTCTCTGATTGGTTATTTCCTTCTTAGGAATTTGTATTACTCGCGTAGAGTTACTTATATTCGCGAGACAGGATTTGGATCTAGATCTACTATTATCCATTATTTTCTTTAACTTCAGCTTATGGAACGATCATCAATTGAAGCTATAGTACAACTGGTAATTTGTCTTTGAATATCTATATTACCTATTTTTTTTATTTCTAAGGTTTTTGAAATAATCTCTAGGGAGTAAGCGAGAGCAAAGCTGTTGAAGCGTTAAAGGTACGTTGATAATTGAACTTTTGTCAATAGAAAAGGGGAATCGAATTTTTTTTTTAATTCAAAATCGATATAAAATATTAATTAAGTACATTTTTCATTAAGTTATATAAATTATAATTTTTTATTATTGTTTTTATTATATCTTTTTTTTTCACACTTAATTCACATTTATTTTGTATATTTCTCCTCTTTTCTATCTTTTCAATTTTAACATCTAATCCATTGACTTAAAAATATCTATTTTTTTTTTTCTTTACTATAGAAATTCGGTGGCGATGTGGATCGTGCTGCAAACTTCATATATGAAAATCTGGATAATATGTTTACTGATCCTGAAGAAGTAAAAATAGCATTTATAAACTATTTGATGTAGAAAGATTGTGCACTTTCAATCAATGATATTTTCCAATCACGCTTTAGACTCCTGGATTGGCACCATTGGGCTCAGATTCACAAACTAGTAACTGGGAGGATAGAGGAGGTAATTAATTAATCTTTTTCAAAAAAAGTTTAAAAAAAAATTTTTTTCTTAGATAAAACAAAAATGATTGTAAATTAAAATGTTAGTTATACACTGACCACATGAATATATGCTAGTTATTTAAATTTTCCTTTTGATAAACTTGTATTTTCTTGTAAAGGGGGTAGCGTGTTAGGTTGTTTCGATAGAACAAATGATTCTTCCTCTCTTGAAAATGGTATGTACTACCCGAATCTTTTCAATTTAATTTGTGCATCTTTAACTTTCTGGTTCGTTTTATATAACTATTATATATATTCAATTATAATAAGATCGTGATATGAAAACAGCGATGGAAGCCTCCATGGCTGATAAAGAAAATGAAGACCTCCAAAAGGCGATCGATAGGAGTAAGACTGACAGTTACGCTGGAGCTCTTATTCCTTATAATGGTGGTGGTTATAAGGTTTGTCACGAATTTCTATAACACTTTGTATACAATGTATGGAAACTGTACCTTGTAATATGCGTTTAAACAAATATATAATAATAATTAATAGAATGATAATGACTCATCATATCCAAGATCATCTGATCAAACTTGGTACAGTAATGATTGGGATCAACCAGCAAAAAGACAAAAGCTTGACACAACGTAAGTGCCATGATTTTTTTTTTCGCTTGATAATTTTTATTTCAAATAATAATAGCATATTACCTACAAATCAGTCCCCTTGGGTTGAAACCGGTGTACAATCATTATTACGCCAGTCATTTTTTTCAAGCATTGTTTCACATTCCTGTTTTTCGTTTGTCTTTGTTGGCATTTCGTCCGACTAAAGACGATTGGGGTAATGTAGAAGGTTATTGGAAGGGTCAAAAACATTATAATTATGATGATAGGTCTAAATTTTATAGTACGAATCGTCAGGAATCTTTAAAATGTAAGTATGCGATAATGTCAATAGATTAAATATTTCTAATTTTAATTGTGCTTTCATGTATATATTTCATAAGTCATCCACGAATTCCAAAAGCTTTTCGGCTTTTTATCGTTGAGTCAAAGAACGTACGGTGATTCAAGTCTATTAATGGAAGTTTTGGATTTTGATGAAAAAGTAATTTGGAATGAAGCGGAGGTCGTGTGTAGTATGTGCGCGCATCACCACATCTCGACGTTAACTTATTAATGAGTGAATTCCATTTTAACATTTACTTTTAATAAACTTGCATAATATATATATATATATATATATTTGTAGATTTTATTAATAAGTTAATTACCAAACTGATGGAAGGGTCGTGTTATCGGAATACTGGAAGTCTGAATATTCCGATTAATCTTCAAAATTATATTTTAGATTTTGAAAAGTTTAGTATTCGCATAAATGTTGTAACCATTTTTTATAAAACTTAGTATTTATATCTTTATTCTTTATTTTATTAGGTTATTTAGATCAAATGCTGAAAATTTGGATCCAAAAAAATATGGAGAAGTTACCAATTTGATATCCTTTAGTTATATCTTGTAATCCATTTTTTATTTCACTTTTATTACTTTTATTAAATTTATTGCACTTAATTCGTTGTTACCAAACCCTCTAGAAATATATCCTAGTTGTCTTACAGTTTATGATGCGTTGGATCGCGTAATGCAAGAATCAGGAGGGAATTCGCGTAAACCCTTCTTTACACAATTAGCACACATATTAATCATGAACTTAAAACATAAAGATAAAGATAGTAATACTTGTTATCCTAGTTTTGGAGGGGAATCAACATTCCAAGTTCTTAAAGAATTATATATGGATCGTTATATGTTTGAAAATAATGAGTTTATTGAAAATTGTTGGCAAAAAATTGAAATAATGAAGAATGAACTCAAAAAAATAAACCAGAGCATTGATAAAATTATTAAATTTCAGGTTGGTATTATCTCAATTTTACACTTACAAAGTTACAATATTTTTGATTCTATCTCTTCATTAGGGAAAATATAATGGTCCAGATTTGCTCAAAGGTTCAATAGAACATTTTCAACAAAAATGTAAAAAAGCTGAAGAAAAAGGTGCTTCTGATAATAATGCACTTCAGACAAAAGCTTGGCTAGAGAATTTCTTGGACAAAGTTGAACAAAAATTGCACGGTATATTACTGATTTTATTTATCTATATTTATATTTATTTTAATTGATAATTTCATTGATAACTCTAGTTTAATTATTTTAAATCTTAGCTTTGCTTGAAAAAAAGGATGAACTGGAACAGAAAATTAGACAAATGTTTGATAAACCTGATATGAAAAAGTGTCATTATCGTCTCAAGGCCGTTTTAGTTCATAATGGACAATCTGGTCAAGGAAATTACTGGGCTTATATATGGGTTTCAAGGTGCAGCAAATCAGATACTCATAATCCTAGTACAATTGATAATGGTAACTGGATGAAATTCCAAGATAATACCGTGGAAGAGGTAAAGTTTATTATTTTTTTATCATTCAAAATTTGATCAAGATGTAAATTATTTATGACATGATATTCAGGTATTGGAAGATGTGGTGCTTAATAAACCAGGAGATTTTTATTCAAGCCACAGTGTTTACACACTTTTTTTATGTAAACGCAAAAGTTGATTACAATTTCCCAAGCCTCGAGAATGTTATTCCTGATTCTCTCAAGGTTTGCTTCCATGTTTTAACAAATCAGTACTCTATTCCTGCTTTTGCAAAAAATTATTTAAAATATATATCTATTAGGCGTTTGTAGAAAAAGACAATCAAATACTTGAAGAAGAAATAGGTAATGAGTTCCGGCAAGTAGATGCAGAATTACCAGACAGCAATGCTATGGACAGCACATGGGAGTCTGATTCTACCGCTTGTGGTGGATTGTCTGATTCAGAAAAGAATATTCAAGCTCGTGTTGATACAATAACTGAACAAGCAAATAATATTAAAATTTATGATTCAAAAATTTTGCAAAGGTAAATATATATTATTAATCTAGAAATTTTGATTATTAAAAATTTTGATTATTAAAAATTTTGATTATTAAATTTTGATCTATCACTTTTTTTAGAATAGAATTCTTTTTCGTTAAGCTCGGTCAAAGTGAAGCCATCAAATCGCTTTTGACTGAATACATTGATTCAAAATTCGTAAGTTATCAATTTTTTGGACGTATAGTTTTATCTGTTTTTTTTATTCGATTTGTATTGATTTGTATTGATTGATATACATTAATAACCTTAATTTAACAGACTTCAGCTCTGGATTGGTCTGATCCTATTCCTTTAGTTGAAAATTATCGCCGGGATACACGATACGTTAAAGTTATTGACTCCTTCAATGAATTTAAAGAGATATCTCAATGTATCATTGAAGGTTTAGATCAAATGATAAAAAAGGAATACATCCGTGCGATCGGATATTTTTATAAAGCTTTAGAACTTGAAGAATCATGGCTAAAACAGATAACGTTTAGTAGCGAATTCATCATGGTTAATGTGGAGTCATTACGACGAACCAATTTTATTCTCTCATATGCAAAAATTTGTTTAAAGGTTTGTATCTCTACATTATTTAAATTATTAAATTATTATTAATTATTATTAATCAATGTTATTTGTTATAAAGATTCTTAATGATAATGCTTTGGAAAAGGCCAAAAGGAGTGAATTATTCGAACAGGCTATTCGAGATGCTACATTTGTCCTAAAAACGTTTATGGTTTTTGTTAAAAATTGTAGAACGGATGTTTTATTTAATGAGTTTTTACAGGAATGGACTAGTATACAATCATCAGCAGATAAAATACATGAAAACTTGATTTCAGAATTGATCAGAGAATATATTTCAGTTATCGACACTAATGATGGAGATGAATTAAGTCCTCCGTTTAAATATCCGGATGAAATTGGCATGGATAATGATACTACATTATGTGAAAGGTATGATAAACTAACATGGAGATGTAAAGCAGTCTATAAAGAATATAATCCACCTGATCCGAAAAATTGAGATTGCCAAAAAAAAAAAAATAAACATTTGTATAGTAAATTGTAACATTGGATTGTGAAGTTAAATATGTTAACATTTATATATATTTTTCTCCTATGAACATGATTATTGATTTGTTAAAAAGATGTAATTGGTTATTAGTTATTAAACAAAAATGTAAATTTCATTTATTAAGATGTTTACAATATTGAAAATGAAAATTTTTAATTTTACATAATACTTATGACACTCGTCCTCAAATTTATAATGCTATCAATAATTCAATCATTTAGATTACGTGTATAAATTCCTTGACTTTCACTGGGACCCACGTCTTCATTCACACCATTAGACAGTTTAGAAAAATTAAACATTCCGAAACTATTCGTCTTAAGATATCCATCAATAAAGCGAGTTATTGTTAAAGTAAGAGCAACCCAAAAACAAACTACACATGTTGAAAAAAACGCACAAATTAATGCGACGGAAAGGACCAATCCTATTTTTGTAAAATATCGGATATGTAAGTAATTAGAATTAATATAGAAGTGAAATGATGTACAGAAATTACCTGCTAGACCAAGGATAAAGGACAATATCAATAATCCAAGACATAAAGCACCACCAATAATTAAAGTAGCAGAGACAGTCAAAAAAACTAGGTAACAAAGTATTGGAAAGGCTGAAAAAACGATAAATATAGCAAAGAAAAGCTGTTAAAGAAATAAAAATGATTTAGTATAAATTTTGACAATAAAAGAATTATGAATAATTATTGAATTTTACCCCAAGATATGGACGTTTAACTGTGAAGGCACAATAATTTGCATATAAAATTTCCATATAAGCGAGGAACCTTTATGTATAAATGTTTAAATATATATAAAATGAGAATTCGCGTATGCTTTTCATTATGCTTTGAATTACCTTTCTGCATTCTGTTTAAAGTTTTCAGCCAAATTTTCATTAAATAGAATTCGATGCAATTCAAAATCTGCACTCATTTTTTCTTTTGTTTTCGTTGTATTATTAAAAGATGTTGAAACTACAATGGTCGTGGTTGGCGTTGTTATAACTCTTCGAATTTTAAAAGTGTCTAGTGTTTATTGTAGATTGATAAGATAATTACGTTTCCGATATTCTTGTTGTACAAACTTCCAAGACGGTTATTTTTTATTTATTTTCTTTAATGGAAGACAGGTGTTTTTAGACGTTTTGGGTTTTAAAGAAAACAAAAACGCGACTTTTTTCTGATTTACTCGCAATCATTATTATTCTAATATATTATATTTTAATTATACGTATAATAAATAATATATACGTATAATGATAAAATTATGTATATAGATAGTATATTTTTAATTTCAGAAAATTACGTAAATAGATATTATTGTGTCGCATGCACATATAAAAAAATTTATTTTTTAAGAGTAGAATGAAGTGTTAAGTACGACATACGTACGCATATTCGTAGTTGAACTCATCTGTTTTAAGATGTTTTTAGTGCTTGTACAAAAAGCAAATTATACTTTTCATGAAAAGTTAAAAGATTGCTCTATACAATAAACATAAAAGCCATTTGGCGGCCACTTTTAAAGTTCAATTGTCATGAGCATCATTAACTTTATGTAGCTTTTATGAATTTAAACATAGGTTAGGAATGGGCATTGTGATAAGAAACATTGTAACCTAATGATTAGAACAGTTCGTCTCAAATGTTCAAATAAATGTTGATATTACAATAAGGATAAGACATAAATCATTTAATTTCGTCACAATACCCACATTTATCACATCCTCTTCATCTAATATATACGGTATGTATGAATCGGTGTTACAAATATAGCGTGCAAATTACTATCGCGACTTAAAATTTTTTTTATAAAACACTAAGATTGAATGTTAGTAGATTTAGAGTTAAAAGTATTATATATATATATATACTGTATATATACTGTATATAGTACTTATATATAATAACTATATATATATGTACAATAAGCTTGCACTATATCAATTTTGGGCTATATTAGTGCTGTATTAGATATAATACAGTACTATAATCTTATATACAAAAAAGAGATGTTTATTTCAAAACTATATATATATACTGTATATATATATATATTTAATATTTAAGATGAAACCTTGCTTTTATTTTTATAATATATATACTATATTACTACTTAGGAATCAAAGTATTCCACCCTCTCTAACTTTTTAAATAGAAAAGCTACAACTTTAAAATTTTTATAGTAAATAATATTAAATAAATATAAATAAGTAACAAATTTTTGTAGTTTTTTAATTATTATAACAAAAGTTAGATGAGAGCTAAAATTTTAATAGATTTTTTTACAAAAATTAAAAATTAATTAAGAGTAGGGGGTACTATTTTAAAATTATATATAAACTTGATGGTAAATTTTTTTTATATTTAATTTTATAAAAAATTATATTAAGT
>CAJVPY010000593.1:0-25386 GCA_910591965.1 Dentiscutata erythropus | reverse complement strand
GACTCCTTCCAAGAATTCTTTATAGGCCAAATAAGTACTTCATATAGTCTTATCGTCACAGGGTTTCGCATTCGAAAGCTCTCGTAGGTTATAGAGATAATTAATTAATTAAATTAATTACCACCAGCTGTAATCGAACCGTTGACCTTGTCTGTGGAGGATTAGGTGCCTAGACTACTAGGTTATGGGACCCTAACCCTCTTAAACTAGTTTTAATTCAGTTTATATATAATTATATTTTTTTATATACTCTTTACATATTTGTATGTACTCCTTGCATAAACTTATATAAATATGCATATTTGTACATATTTGTATATACCCCTTGTATAAACTTACATATTTATACATATTCTTGCATAATTATATATAATTATGTAAGGGGTGCATAAAAAATACAATATTTATTTAGTTTATTTAAACCAAACCAGGTTTATATAAACCAAACCAGATTTAAATTAAGGTTTTAAACTATTAATTTAAACTTTATAGGTTGGTTTGGTTTGGTTTTAACTATATATATCATGGTTTAATCAAACTAAACAAACCAAACCAAACTTTACTATCTCTAGATATAATGTATAAATCAATTTTGTGTAACAAAAACAAAGAATTTTTTAAAAATAATTTTTTAAACTTTAATAAAAAAAATTTCTTGCTAAATTTTACTATATATATAAAAAGCTCTATTTTAAGGGAAGTGCAGGAAATCACGTAATTTTTTAGGGGGGAAGAGGAGTCCCCATTTTATTAAAAATCTTAATTTTATATTATTATCCAGATTTGAATCACTCAACAACCAGTTATCCAAATAAGCTGAAATTTTTACTGTTAATAAATATGATATCAGGCTATAACATATTAAAATTTCATGCAATTTGAATTAGTAGTTCTTGAGAAATTGCTTAAAAACTATATATAATTGTGTTATATAAATTATATATAGTTTTTAAATAATTTCTCAAAAACTACTAATCCAATTTAGTTAAAATTTTAATATGTTATAGCCAGATATTTTATTTATCTACAGTATAAATTTTATTCAATTTGGATTAGTAGTTCTTAAGAAAATTACAGCCGGAACTATATATATATTTGTAATTATTTAAACTTTTACTATATTTTTTTAAATCTATATATATATATTTTGTAGTTGTCACATAGTATGTGTTCTGAAATCACGCATATCGAGAGTGCATGAATTGTTTAGACTACAAATTGTATATTTTTTTCATGCACTCACGTTGCACACATGATCATTGCTATTAAATTTAGGCATGTTACCTTGTACCCGATCATTACTTTTTCTCTCTATTCCTAATTACATAAATTTGCGTTTCTTTTTTTTCCGCATTTGCTTTTTAATTTCAGTAGCTTTTTTTTTTATTAGTTTCGCGATTTTCTTTTTTTTTTTTACAAGCACTTTACTTCAGGAGAGTATTTATTTTTTTTTTTGTCTTTGCTTTTTTTTACTTTTACCTCTTTCTTTCCCAAATTCAATTCGTTAACGTTTTTTTTTTTCCTGACCCAAACAGATTCTTCTATTGCTTAATTCACAGCTACACTAACAAAGGCCTTGCCGACACAACCACGATTTCATACTCAACCTATGCTTACAAATAGACCGAATGCAAATAGATTGCTGCCTTTAAGCCTACAACTAACTAATGAATTAGATCTAAAAAGAACTAAAATAAGAAGCATCCTATAGCAAAATAAGTAAAAAGTTTCTAAAAAGTAAGTGAAGGGGGCAAACTTTAGCTAAGAAAAACAAAACAGGTAATAAAATTTTTTTTTTTATTGTCTTCCCGAATTTATGTTAGAAAAAAAAAAAAATAAGTTGAACAATAAAAAAAAGCGAACGTTTTTTTTTTTTTTTTTCTATTTCTACTTTTCTTATCGCTTACCTTTATTTTTTCTTTTTACCAAGAAGTAAACTCGAAAAAGTATTTTTTTTTTTTTGTTGAAAGCTATTTCAGATTAATTCGATTTGATCTAATCGATGTTTTTATGCTTATTAAGCATATATAACGAATCACTTACAGATTTAACTACATCATTAGAAATTAAACCAAATGATGTGTATTATTAGGAGTTCATGGAGAACCTTATCGTGTGATAAACAGGTAATAAAAGCTATTTTCGGATTTAATTAATTAATTCGATTTGATTTAACTGATGTTTTTGTGCTTATTAAGCGAATATGACGAATCACTTACAGATTTAACTAAATCATTGGAAATTGAACCAAATGATGCATATAATTAGGAGTTCATGGAAAACCTAATTACGTGATGAAAAGATAATAAAAGCTATTTTCAGATTTAATTCATTAATTTGATTTGATCTAACTGATATTTTTGTGCTTATTACGCGAATATGCCGAATTGCTTACAGGTTTAACTAAATCATTGAAAATTGCACCAACTGATGCATATCATTAGGAGTTCGTGGAGAACCTTATTGCATGATGAACAGGTAATAAAGCTATTTTCGAATTAATTCGATTTGATCTAATTGATATTTTTATGCTTATTAAGCAAATATGAAGAATCACTTATGAATTTAAATAAATCATTTGAAATTGAACCAAATGATGTGTCGAATTAGAAGCTCGTGGAGATCCTTATCGCATGATGACCAGGTATTAAAGGCTATTTTTGGATTAAAATTAATTAATTTGATTTGATCTAATCGATGTTTTTGTCTTATTAAGCAGATATGTGAATCACTTACTGATTTAACTAATTCATAAAAATTGAACCAAATTATGCGTAGGCTTAGGAGTTCGTGGAGGAACTTATCGCGTGATTAACAGGTAATAAAAGTTATTTTCGGCTTTTAATTAATTAATTCGATTTGATCTAATAGATACTTTTGTCTTATTAAGCAGATATGAAGAATCACTTACGATTTAAATAAATCATTAGAAATTGATCTGAATGAAGCATGGAATTAGGAGTTCATATCGCATGATAAACAGGTATTAAGAGTATTTTCATATTTAAATTAATTAATTTGCTCTAAACAATGTATTTTTATTAAGAATCACTTACGGATTTAAATAATTGATCCGAATGATGCATGGATTTATGATTTCGTGAAGAAACTTATCGCGTGATGAAAAAATATAATGAGCTATTTCATATTTAAATTAATTATTTTGATCTAATCAATGTATTTTTATTAAGCAGATATGAAGAATCACTTACGGATTTAAATAAATCATTGGAAATTGATCCGAATAATGCGTGAATTTATGATTTTGTGGAGAAACTTATCGCGTGATGAAAAGGTACGATGAGCTATTTCGTATTTAAATTAATTAATTGATCTAATCAATGTATTTTTATTAAGCAGATATGAAGAATTAATTACAGATTTAAATAAATCATTGAAAATTGATCCAAATGATGTGTGCATTTATGATTTCATAGAGAAACTTATCGCGTGATGAAAAGGTATATTGAGCTATTTCGTATTTAAATTAATTAAGTTGATCTAATCAATGTATTTTTATTAAGCAGATATGAAGAATCACTTACAGATTTAAATAAATCTTGGAAATTTATCCAAATAATGCATGGAATTAGGAGTTCGTATCGCATTCTAAACTGGTATTAAGAGTATTTTCCTATTTAAATTAATTATTTAAATTTGTTCTAAACGATGTATTTATTAAGCAGATATGAAGAATCACTTACGAATTTAAATAAATCATTTGAAATTGAACTGAATGATGTGTGGACTTAGGAGTTCACTGAGAACCTTATTGCATGATAAACAGTTATTATAAGTATTTTCTAAATGCTGTATTTATTAAGCAGATATGAAGAATCACTTACAGATTTAAATAAATCATTGGAAATTGAACTGAATGATGTGTAGACTTAGGAGTTCGTGGAGAACCTTATCGCATAATGAACAGGTATTATGAGTATTTTCTAAACGATGTATTTATTAAGCAGATATAAAGAATCACTTATGGATTTAGATAAATCATTAGAAATTGAACCGAATGCTGTGTATAATTAGGTGTTTACAAAGAACCTTATCGCATAATGAACAGGTATTAAGATTATTTCTTATTTAAATTAATTATTTAAATTTTATCTAAACAATGTATTTATTAAGCAAATATGAATAATCACTTACGGATTTAAATAAATCATTGGAAATTAAACCGAATAATCTGTGTAATTAGGTGTTCGTAGAGAACCTTATCACAGGTTGAACAGGTATGCTGATTTAATTTAGTTATTATAAATTCATCCAAATTATCTAATTTTATTAGAATGCCATGGTGTCGTAATAAGCACCTATGAAATAAATTACCTACACAATGTATACACGTTAGTATTGCAGTATTGATAGAGTAGATGATTATGTTTATAAAGACAAGCCTTATTCTGTACAAACCTAATCAAGCAAAGGGTGGGTTAACTAAAGAATGGCACTATAATTATTATTACATATAATAATTATTATTACAAAAAAGTAATAATATATAATTATATATATTATTAATAATTATGTCGCCATTCTTTAGAGTTAACAAATTGAAAATCGAAGCTGGATAAAAATAGAAAGCAAATTTTAACTTATATCTTACTAGTATATAACTTCAACTATTCCTAGCAAATACCTTCTTTTTCAATTTATAATTATAAAAAATCAAATAAATATATAGAATTTATTATACTTACACGCTAAATTAAATATAATATATAAAAAAAATAAAATATACAAAGAAAAAAATTTATAATATTAATAAAATAAATTAATTAAAATACATATAAAAAAAATTTACTTTATTTAACATTTATATATTTATGTTTTTCTATATAATTATAAATTAATATTAATATTATTTCTAAGACTATATTAAAAAATTTAGTCTTTAAACTTATATTTATTTTATATAAAACATAATTTACATAATTTATATATATGTATTAACTTATTTATTTTACTTATTAAAATTATCTAAACACTAACATTAATCTAAATACTTATTCTAATTTTACCCTAATTTAAGCACTCACCCTAATCCTAACTTTAGTTTAACTTAAATAAAATTAATAATTTTTTGTTAGTATTATTTATTTCCTAGGGGAAATAAATTAATAATCCCCAGGAGCATGTCACTAAATATTAATTGGGCTGCTACATTATTATTTTTACACATGTTCCATATTTATATTTGTATTATGCTTTTTTTTACTTTTCTATCATTTTTTCGATTTTACTTTTTTTATTGTTTTTGCTTTTTACTTCTATGTTTACTTTTTTTCAAGCTCTTACTTTAGCTTTACTCTTATTTTGTCTTTTTTAGCTTCATTTTTACTGTGCTTATTTATATTGGGCAGTGTTCATTTTTCACAAGCACAAAATTGTGCGCACATATGCAGATCCAATCAAATTGCTTTATTTAAAATTTTGATTGGATCCGCACACCTTTGTACACTTTTGCCCACGTGAAAAATAAACAATAATATTGGCCTTTAATAAAACATAAAACATACAAAAAAAAAAAATCTTCAAATAAAATTAAACATAAAAATTAGAGTTTCCCGATAATCAATACGAGATCGAGAATTTTTATTATAAATATAGTTAATCACGTGTAAAAAATAATAATAAAGGTAGTCATGAGTAACACTTAGTGTGACAAGAAAATATTTATTAACTAGATTTCTGGCCCATATTATTACTTATTTAACTTCAAATTATATTTTTTTAAGCCAAAAACTTTATTTAATTGACTTTTTTAAGAATATCTAGAATACCACAGCAAGCCTACATGTTGATGCCCTATTAATTATTACTTTACTTCAAACAATAATACACTAAGTTTAGAATTATAATATTTAAAAAATATTTTTAAGATAAAACTTATATAATTAAAATGAGTAAATTAAAACAAGTAACACAGTTTTAGTAGAAACTGCAGCCACAGCTGCAAGTTGATGACCTATTAATTATTACTTCAAACAATAATACAATAAAAATATTTTTAAGAGAAAACATATATAATTAAAACGAATAACACAGTTTTAGGAGAAACCGCAGCCACGGCTGCGGGTTGATATTAATATTTAGCAGTTATCCAGCTGTAATTTTCTCAAAAACTACCAATCCAAATTGGATAAAATTTATACTGTAGATAAATATAATATCTGGCTATAATATATTAAAATTTTAGCTAAATTGGATTAGTAGTTTTTGAGAAATTACTTAAAAACTATATACAATTTATATAACACAATTATATATAGTTTTTAAGTAATATATTATAGCCTGATATCATATTTATTAACAGTAAAAATTTTAGCTTATTTGGATAACTGGTTGTTGAGTAATTCAAATCCGGATAATAATATAATATTATAATTTTTAATATATTTTAAATATTATAAAAGAGAGAGGTATGGCGACTTAGTGTAGTAGTCTAGTCGTCACTCTCTCCAAGTAGTAGGTCTAGAGTTCGAATCTTATGAACGATTATATTTGAAAAATAGACCTGTGTTCGGTTGATGGCTATGCTTATCGGTTGAATTCAGAAGTCTGTAACTTTAGTCACACTATCTAGTAATGAGAGCTTTGGCGCAATAAACCCGAAGAACTGGCATAACCGAAAACCTATTTGGGAAGTTCTGAATTTGGATATAACAGTGATTTTTGATGGTACTACAAGAGGGCTAAATTCGAACTGGGGCCTGAGATCAGAGAACCAAGTGATCAGGTCCTTAGATAGGGAACATACTAGCCGAACCGCCAGGCTGACGTACCAGAGAAAAAGGGTATATGCTCTGAAAGTATAGACCAAGAGGAGGGTGTCCTTCAGGCACCTAAAGCCTGGGCAGACCGACCTATTTGGGTTGCCGGCTGGAAATAAAGAAGGGACTGATAGAGAATCCGGATAAGAAGACAGTTTCAAGTGTAGGTACTGGGGTTGTTGTGAACTGATTAAGAGCAATGAGTATATAATTAGAAAAGTTGTGGCTTGAAATACAGATCGGGTTATAGCAGTGCTTTAAAAGACAGCTTGAGATATGAACTCGGTGTCGACAGTACAACAGGTACTAAATAGGAAGATATTATAGAACATGCAGGTAAATGCATGTGTAGGACATGTACTGCTCTGTTGGGCTTATCTTCGAGAATAGTAAAGTGTTCTAAGTTGGCTGTTTATGTAGTGGTGTTACAAAACCTACATTTGAATAGTGAGTTACACCCGCGTTAAAATAAGGTCAGACCAAATATGTTAAGATTAGAAGGTTTAAATGGGTACCCTCCTAGTTGGGATGCAGATATGGCAGATAGTGTAGAACCTTTGGGCAGACTACTTAAATTAGGTACTCAAAAGGTATACATATAGCTATATATACCTTCGTCTATATGTATAGTGTTTGAACTTGACTTAATAAAAATCGCTAACCAAGAAGGTCTCCTTTAATTAAAAAAAAATATATTATAAAAGATTAAATTTGATTAGTCAATAGCCCTATCACTAGAGGGAGAAGGAGGATATAATTTATATAAACCCTAATTATGTGATTTTCTGTGCTTCTCTAACCTCTAACCTCTACCTTTATTTTAATTTTAAAAAAATTTAATTTAATAAAAATTAATTATTTTTTTATGTATTGTAAATTACCAGTGATAATTACTTGCAGTGATTTCTAGTTATTTTTTTTACTAATTTATATATTTTACTATCTAATTAGAATAAATAATTTCCAGGTTACTGGATTGTAGCAGTAATTAAATGAGGTACTTAACTCCTATCCAAAGGATCCAGACCCCTGTATTACTATACTAATAGGGAGTACTATAGAAGAATCAGTAGTCTAATTTGGTGGTGTATAATGTTAACATTTGAGAATTGTGAAATAATATACTAGTTGTACCAGCAGGTCTCATACCTGGTTGAGATATGAACTAGGCTCTTAGAGTAACATCCCAAGGACACCAAACTGAGAGCATCAAGAATGCTCACTCGAGAGATACCAATTTGAAAGTGATACAAGAAGCAAATTAGGAGTAATATGATAAGTAATGAGGAGTAGAAGTTGGCTGGTAGATATTGTATAGTAGTATATAAGCGGAATATATATAATAATATAGGTTTGGGAACCATCTAGTGATTTAGTAATTGGTCTAGTTAAAAGGGGCAGTTACTAAGAAGATAAAATCTCATATAGCAAGTTGTATATAGATACTAAGTTAGTAACCGGGTGAGCCTTATCTGTAATAAATTAGATAGTTGTAAATGTATATATATATATTTGTAACCACAATACCTTAGAGTACTAATAAACATTAAAAGCAAGACTACCAAATTAAAAAAAAAATTAAAATAAATAATTATTTTTTTTAAAAAAAAATAATATAGTGATTATGCTACAACTTTATTTTAGTTCTATATAATTATCTTATATATAGCAAAATGCTACTAATATTATTAAAATATGTCTTATCTAGTTTTTAGTTGGATCTATATGTAACCTGCTGAGATAGAAGCAGTTTTCTTGCTTTATTTAGATCTAACTGCAGATTTTGAGTTTACAAATTACTGACTAAAAACTATTAGCTTGTCATAACTACCTCTTTCTTTTAAATTTTTTCTATCTAGATTTTGATAAAAAGACTAGCCCCTAATTTATCTACTATAAAAGAAAATAAAAAACAAAATAATAAAAAGATATAAAGAGGATGAATACAAAGGAAATAAAAAAAATGAATATAGTATATATACTAGTGTAAAAAAAAAAAAAAAAGACAAAAATAAAAAAAACAAAAGAAAAGAAGTCAAGGTTATAACTTACATATCAGAAAGAACAAAATGCACTATTATAACCTATACAAGGCTTGTAAAAATTATATATCAAATCTAAAATTTGTATATCTTTATTGTAAAGCTTCGTCTTAATGTTTAATATTTCTTTCCAACTTTATGTTTAATTTTGAACTGTCACTGCATTTATTTCTTAAGCCAGGTGCTACTGCTGTTTAAGGACTCGTATTTTAAGCTACTTGCTGCCATTATTAGGGGTTTTTAGTCTGGAACCTAGCCGTATTTGATAGCAATGTCTCAATTGAGCATGTAGTTGTAGTCTGCTATTATTTTCCAATTCAAAATATAAACAATGCTAATTATTTGGAGAAGATGAGCTAAATTGTTTACTTTTTGTTAAAAATTTTTGGAAGACTAATAGGAGAGCAAGAGAGAGTCTAGTTACTTGTACCTTTTTCTAGAAAATATGAGTTTTTCTTTATTAAAAGAATACTATAACAATCTACTGGCTATGCAGTATCTTCTTTTAGTAAGTGATAAGCTTTAAACTTTTGACGAATAGTATATAAGAACTATTTCTAAATAGCAAGTGCTTTTGCTTTTGCAGTGAATAATAAACTTTAGGGCTATTAGCAAATAGTGTATAAAAACTATTTTTAAATAATAGCTGCTGACTTATAGCTTTCTCCCAACTTATAATACTTCTAAATACATACTTGTTATGTTTTTGATAAATTGTTTTTCTAAAAAATTTTGATAAAAGTAATTGTTAAAAAGAGTTAATTAAATAAAAATTAATAAAAACAAAACTTATATATTGTATAGTATTTGTAGTATTTAACTTTAATCTATAAATCAAAATAATTTTTATCAAAGCAAAATTAAATTTTGATTAAGATTAAAGTTAGAATTAAAAGCTAAAATAAAGTAGAAGCTTAGTTTATATCAAAACTTTGCAAAAATTTTTTATTAAAACTCAAAAAGTAGTTTTATAAATAAAACTTTAAAGTAAATTTATTTGTCACAAGCAGTAACTATAATTAGCTAATCAAAAAAATTTATACACTAGATATAAGAAAAATTTTTCTAAGTTTTTTTTATTACTAATATTTATATTTAAAAAAAAAGACATAGTGAACATCCTAAAAACACCTAAAAAAATACTATAAAAACATTGAAGAAACTCAAAAAAAATATCGAAGTAATACTGAAAAAAATACTAAAAGAAATGTTATAAAAAATGTTGAAGAAATACAAAAAAAAATATTGAAAAAACACAAAAAAAATGTCAAAGAAATGGCAAAAAAAATGTCAAAGAAATAATAAAAAAAATATTAAAAAGATACCAAAAAAATGGCAAAAAAACACTGAAGAAAACATCATAAGAAATGTCAAAAAAACACTAAAGAAAACATCATAAACATCAAAGAAATATTAAATTAAATATTGAAAAAACACTGAAGACTTATTGAATAAAACCAAAAACCTACTCTAAAGACTACTAAAGAAATGCCAAAAAAGTATTAAAGAAATACCAAAAAACGTGAAAGATCTATTGAATAAACGCCAAAGATAATATTGAAGAAATGCTAAAAACACTAAATAAATGCCTAAAGATCTACCAAATACATGCCAAAAACCCACCAAAGAATGCTGAAAGACTTACAAAATAAACTACAAAAATATACTAATGAGAAGATCTACAAAAAAAAAACTAGCAAAATCAATACTACTAAAACAACAAAAAAATGCTATTAATTTACCAACAAAAAAAAAACAATGAAATGTAACCAACAATAACAATACTATAACAGAACACAACACCAAAAAACAACAGCACTGATAATAATGAAATTACAAATTACACCAATACTAACAATAATAACTCTAAAGTAAAAAAATAAATAAATAAATAAATAAAAACAAATTATAATTATATATGATTGCATACTTCCAATCTAATTGGCCAATTGAAAATTTGGTAACAAGTATATTTTTTCAAAATTTTAAGAGATGTTCTATAGAATAGATAAACAAACTCTGCAACTCTACTAAGTATTTATTAATAATTACTAATTATTAATAAAGCTTATTGTCTATCTATTCTATAGAATATTCCTTATAATAAAAATTATTATAGTGTTAAATATCAGTAATATAATTTAATAATATTAATAAAAAAATTAAATCTTTAAAAATATCTTAATAATTATTTAATTAAATACTATATACAGTATACTCTCTTAAATTCGATATGTATAGTAGATAGCTTTTGTATCAGTTTTGAGAGGTTATCAGATTTAAAAATTGATTATAGCCTGCTGTTACATAATTACAAATAAATTTAATTAGCTGGATTATATTTCTTATATATATAATCTGTTGCACAATAACTGATATTAGCCAATCAAATTGATTTATATTATTTTGTCAAAACCAATATCTTATAGATATTTGGTTTTTTGGGTATCGGTTAGAGGGCTTTCAGAAATTAGCTGATTTATTTTTATTAATAGATTGCCTGAGGCCAGACCCACTCACTCACACCTGATACCTCCATTAGCCAATCAAATTTCATATTTATTTTAAATTTTATATAATAATATATATATAAACTTTAATAATAAATAACTTTTGTTATACTGGTCTAATTTTGATGATTTAACTACCAAAATGACCCCCACAAAGTGGGGATTCTAACAAGTCCAAAATTATCAAAATCTAATTACAGGATCCAGAAATCAGAATAAATTTGTATATTATTATATATACTATACTGTGATGAAAATTTCAGATATTTTATCAAGAATACCAAGAATTAGGTTACAACGTGTGCTGGAGAGACAGGTTTTACACAGAAGGCATTTAGACAAAGATCATTATTGTATTTATTTTATAATTATATATTTATTTAATAAAGAACTTAAGAATTTGTATAGGATATATGAATATGTAATGAATATATTATTACAAAGAGGTGAAAATAATGCTTTTAAATACATATTTTAGAGAATATATAAAATAAATCTAATAGATTCTCTAAAATAAGTGAGTTGTTTGGGTTGTGTAGGTTGTATAAACTTTACAGGGGTGTGTAGGTTGTATAGAATACATAGGCCTTGTAAATACATATATATAGATCATAGACTGCATATAGGCCATGGTACTTCTATATGGGATAAGTTAACTAATTGTAATACACAAATAAAAAGGAGTAATTGACATGTGCTAGAAAAATAGTCACATGCTATAAACTAACTACTATAATACTATAATACTATAATTTTTATTACAATACTATATATAGTAATATATATATATAGTAGTATATATACAAATCTAGATTGATCTCAGGATCTAGTGATTAGATTTTTATGATTTTAGACTTATTAGAATCCTCTCTTTGAGAGGATCATTTTGGTAGTCAAATCACCTGAATTTTTATTTTTATTTTTAATTCTTTGACAGTTTTGTCGGTGCTCAAACACAAATTATATTACTATTAAACTAAAAACGGTTGTATATCAGAATCCCGATATACAAAATCTCAACACACAAAATCCCGGCAACAAAATCCAAATCCTGACAAATTAAAATTCTAAAGATATTAAAATTAGAATTTTAATTTGTTGGGATTTTGTGTGTCGGGATTCTGTGTGTCAGGATTCTGATATACAACCACTAAAAACAAAGTTTTTAAAATTTTAATAATATCTAATTAAAAATTGCAAGCCTGGTATCACTCGGCTATATCATGTGCACCCAGATGCGACTTGTTGCACCAACCCACATGTGGGTTGGAAGACCTTGTCAGCTCTATCAAGAACTAAAAAATCACCTGAATTGGTTTAATAGATCAAAGATTATTTACTATTAAATATTAAATATTTAATAGTAAATATCTTTTGATTTACTAGACCAATTCAGGTGATTTAACTACCAAAATGATCCTCTCAGAGAGAGGATTCTAACAAGCCTAAAATCATAAAAATCCAATTACTAGATCCTGAGATTAATCTAGATCTGTATACTATTATACTGTATATACTATATATTACTATATGGGCAGCCGTCAATAGAAATCAAACAAATTAACATTTGAAAAAAATTTAATGCCTTAACTTTCACAGCTCATATCCCGATGAATCTTAAAGCTTTCTTGATGATTTAATATTCAAAAGAAAGCTTAGATCATAAGCTTTCTGTTGAATATTAAACCATCAATATAGCTTTAAGATTCATCGAGATATGAGCTGTGAAAGTTAAGGCATTAAATTTATTTCAAATATAGATTTGCTTGATTTCTATTAACAGCTGCCCATATAGTTAGATTATGATTTTTTTAAATTATAGTAATCAATATTTTTGCTTTGGCCATCTATCAGCTCCTGATATCTAGTTATCTAATATTTTTTACTATAGAGGCTTATCTCTACTCTAGATAAGATATTTAGCTAAATTGGATTGGCTATAATTGTTTTATATGAAATAAGATTTTGCTTGATCTCTATCTTCTAAAATATTATCTAATAAATATTAGTACTCTTATAGTATTATAATATTATAATATTACAGAATTGGGCATTGTAGCATTACAGTATTATGAGATTATAGCATTATAGTATTATGGCATTGTAGCATTATAGCATTATAGCATTGTGATATTATAGCAATTGGGCTCTGTGCCATAATTAATTTTACTATATAGTAGAATACCAAAATTCAGTAATTCTACCACCAACACTAGTTTTGTATAACAGTATTGTACAGCTACCTTATTAGATTGTTTTGACATATATACTGTATATAAATATATATATATGAGCTAGGTGCTGTGAAAAGAGACCAAATCGACAATTTTTCAAATTTTGTTTTTTTGGCTTAACTAATTCAAAATTATCTTAGGAACATTTTTTGCTTAAGAAAGAAGTGCTGATAGCTTAATAAAATTTTATATTATCGATAAAATGATGCAAAAAGCTGTTTAATTTGAATAAATTGTAGCAATATAAATTGATGTAGATCAATATAAATTTTCAGAATTTATTGTAAAAATGTTGAATTAACATCTCTCGATGATAAGCCAATTAAAATCATGAATTTTAAAGTTCAAATATAAATGCTGATCCAATTTTATTTTTGTAATACATAATAAATTCTCTTTTTTTTTTTTTGGTTAGCATCTTTGTACTTGTTTTTAAGATGTTAAAAAAAAAAAGTATTTAGCTTAATCAACAATTTTCAACTAATTAAATTTATTTTTATTTTTAACTGTTGATATAACAAATACACCTTTATCACTATGCCAGATTTACAAGTATAGACTTCTGAATTTTGGTAAGTAATCTGAGACAGTTATAACAATCTAATACTAATAATAAAACAGATAGTTAATATTAGTTTAGACAGAATATTCTGCCTTGTGAATATGGAATTAGAGCTAAAAGATATTCATTTATCAAGTATGCGGATATGAAGATCTAGATGGTGACAATCTGGTTGGCTATTATCATGAACATGGAATGGGTCTATAAATGATAAAATAATACACTCATTTATTATCGCTATTATAATGAGCACAGAATTGGAGTTAAAAATATAAAAATTAGCTATTCATTTATTATCGAAAATTTGCAGATATGAATGACCCATCTGAAATATTTTGGCTTGGTTATTTGTTATAAATATGAAATTGGTAATAAGAATTCATTTATTCATTATCGAAATTCTGCACATGAATTGAAGTATTCTGGCTTAATTGAAGATGAACATGAAGAAAAGGTGTTTGCTAACTATCAAAAATTCACTATTGTTATGAGCACAGAATTGGAGTTAGATGGATAAAAATGAACTATCAAACATTTGCAGGTATGAATAAACTACCTGAAATATTTTGGCTTGGTTATTTGTTATTTATATGAAATTGGAGTTAATTCATTTATTTGTTATCGAAATCTGCATATGAATAGTCTAATCAATATATTCTAGCTTGGTTGAAATTACAAACATAAAATAAAGAAAAGGTATTCAAAAATTCACTATTTTTATGAGCACAGAATTGGAGTTAAGATAAAAATGAACTATTGATTTATTATCAAACATTTGCAGGTATAAATGAACTATCTGAAATATTTTGGCTTGGTTATTTGTTATATACATGGAATTGGATTAATTTATTTGTTTGTTATCGAAATTCTGCATATGAATAATATTGTCGAAGTATTCTGGCTTGGGCTGTTGTTATGAATGTGAAAATGAAGTTAAATCAAAAATCTGCAGGCATGAATGATCTGGTCAAATTATTCTGGCTTTGTTTTGTTATGAACTTGAAATCAAAATTAAGAAAGATGAAATTGAAGGATTCATTCATTATCAAAAAATGCAGACATAAATAATTTAGTCAGAGTATTCTGGTTGGTTATAGAGCTGGAATTAAAATAAAGCATTCATCATTATAGAAAATCTACAGGTATTAAACTCATGACAGAATATTTTGCATGTTTATTGCTAATAGTTGACTGTATTGTGATTATTTTCTTTTCAATTTCCTTTTGTAGACACAAGACTTTACTAACAATTACTTTACTGACAAGTTTATTTTACAGACATTTAAATTACTGACGATTAATTTACCAACATGTTAATTTTACTGACATGTTTATTTTACTGACACTTAATTTACTGACAATTAATTTACTGACAAATTTAATTCAGGTAAAACAAGGAACCTATGATTAAGCATTTAGCTAAGCTAGGATTAGTGTTAAGATTAGAATATAGTATAATTAGGCCGATTTGTAGCGAATAAAGCTTGTCAGTGAATTAAGTGTCAATGAAATAAACATATTGGTAAAATTAACATATTGGTAAATTAATCGTTAGTGATTTAAATATTTGTAAAATAAACTTGTTAGTGAAGTAATTGTTAATAAAGTCTTGTATCTACAATGTATGTCGGTGAAGTGATACGTATTTTTATTTTTTAATTTTGGTTTATTTTTTACTTGTGTTATTATTACTATAGTTATTATATAAATGAAATATAATTGTAAATTAGTAAGTAATATTCTGATTGAAGGCTTATTATATTTCTATAAATAAATTAGAGAGATAATTTCGAACACAATAGCAATGACAGATGCTTTTGTATATTAATTTATAATTGCTTAAATGGTTTATTGTAATTACTTAAATTAGTTAGTGTTCAAACTTAGGGTAGGGTCATATATTTTTGGAGGATCCTCATTATTAAAAAAACAAAGTATCTCAAATTGGGGTACTTTGATTCTTTATCAAGATGCTTTGCATCTCTTTAAAAATGATCTGCATAAGCAAAGTAATAACATATGAAATTTTGGTATTATGCTCACTTTATCAAATAATCTGATCTAGTTATAAATTATTTATTACGTTTTTGACCTCTTTGAATTTTATCAAAATAGATTTAATATATACATTGGTTTCTTTAATTTTTTTAGAGACACATTCAGAAATATATTCATTATCAGAAGAATTTAGTCAGCTTAAAAAATTTTATCAAATTAATAACAATTATAATGAGTTAGAATTAAAAAAAACTGGAAAAAAAATCTATTCTTGAAACATAGAAATTAACAATATACAAGATAAGAAAATACTACAATTTGATAATCAAATTCTTATTTCCTTGCAAATTGAAAAGTTTCAAAAAATATTCGCTCAACATACAATTAAAGATGTGCTTAACTAAAATTGATCATGAATCTGCATTCCAAATTTTTGATAGCATTCAAAATTATCAAAATTAGAGTATAATATATTTCTTTTAGAAATACTTCATATAATAGTTCATTCTAATAAGACTTTACATAGTAAAGAAAAACAATATTTAACTATTAAATATACTTTTAATAATGATGAACTTTGTGAAAAAGCTTTTCAAACAATATATTCACTATCAAATAAAAAATAGAAAAATATTTGTAATCATTATTAGAATAATAGTATTAAACCAATTATTCATGCACTTTTAGAAAAAAAATCTTATAATACTTTATCATTTTCAACTATTTTAAATATTCTTACATTTATTATTAATTATGCGAATTGTCATGGATTACCATCACCAGGTAAATTTATATAGCAATATAGTCAGATCTCTCTAAGTGCACCTACTCTAAGTGCACCTACTTTAAGTACACCCACTCTAAGTATACCCACTCTAAGTATACACGCACTCTAAGTATACATTTTTTTTAATTGCACTTTCAAGTACTTGCCCAAATATATACTTGACTTCTATAAATATACTTTTTTTTATTATTCTCCATATATTATACATGTTATTAAAGTATGGTTTCAAGGGTGTGCACTTAAAGAAATCTATATTTTTAAAGAATTATTATATAGATCATCCAGGATGATTTTAGTAATCGTCATCTTACTGATTAGTCACGTGAATAATATATACGTATAGGCAGTTTCACGTGATTTGTATTACACTAAAATTCGATTTTTATTTTTTTTTTGCTTTTCGTTACAAGGTTTACTTTTAGTTATTTCGCTAGTTAATTCGCTGTACCCTCACATTCTTTTTTATTAAAAGCTTGCTGCCTCTTACCTCTTTAATTAAATAAGACACTGTAAAAGATCCGTGCCTAATATTACACAAGTGCCCATTACAAGTTGTTGCCCAGGTTATAAGATCTGTGGTTATCCAAGTTTCTACCTTAGTACATTGTCTCTGAGCTACTATATAAGTAACACATCGCTAGTTGACACTAGAAGCTGCCTGCCGCAAGCTGCTTACTATAAATTTGTTTGCCAAGCTGTTTGTCATCAACTTTTGTGTTGCTAATTAGCAAATCCAGTATGTGTTGGTTCTTTATGCTATTCTTTTTTCATATACTGTACATTATACTTACCTAAATTATTAGATGAGTCAAACCGATCTTGAAAGTGAAACTAATAATGAACTTACCAGTCAAGAAGATTTAAATCTTCATTCTGACCCTGTAAATATTCAGTTTAATCGTTATATTATTTACTCTAGAGTTTTATACTCAATCGTTATATTATTTACCCTAGTGCTTTATACTTACCCAACTTTCTTTTTTAGTTAAATCAAACCGATAATGATGAAAATAATGAAAATGACGAGTCTTTAGGAGAGTTTTTTTTTCAACAAATATCTGACACTTCAAATACTCGTGATGGTATATCTAAAAGGAGTCCTAGAACACTGTCAATACCTAGTACTGCTTTTGAGCAAGCGTCAAATTTATGTGTAGGAATGCAGTTTGAACACTGGGACTATGTAAATTTAGTTTTATTAGCATATGGACAAAGGGAAGGTTTTGCTTGGCGAATTCAAGATAAAAAACTTAATAAAAAGGGTGGTGTTTATAAGTATTGTTTTGAATGCCAACATGCTGATAACTTTAAATCTAAAAAAACAAAAAATGATCCCTCACAAAAACATAACCAAAAGTCTATTAAAACAAATTGCACATGTTTTATCAACATATGCTGGCCATTGAGTTCTCTAGGTTTGTCTATTACTAAATTAAACTTTATCCACTATGGTCATACATTAGATCCTGATAATACACATTTTATCAATGTATACCGGCATATTCCTCAACAGATAATGAATAAGATCAGATTTTATGTAAACACTGTTCATGGAATTAGCCAGCATACATTAAGACAACTCTTGCAAGATGAATTTGAGGATCAATTATTTTTAGATAAAGACTTAGCCAATGTGATCCAGCATTTTAGAAAGGGCAATGTAATTGATCCAGAGAAAGATCCTGAAAACGATGTATCTAATCTTTTAAAAACATTAAGAACATTGAAAGAAGAAGATCCTACATGGTTTATAGCAGATTGCTGTGTTAAAAACCGTCTTTTCCATTTATTTTGGATGACGCCACACCAGAAAAGTCTTTATTTAAGACATCATGATGTTATCTTAACGGACAATACAGCACGAACAAACAAATATCGATTAGCACTATGTTTTTTTGTAGGTGTTGATGAACACCGACATTCAAGATTATTAGCACAGGTGCTGATGTCTGATGAAACGACATCATCATATTCTTGGGTTCTCAATAATTTTATGACAGCAGTGGATAATTTATCTCCATCAACAATATTTTCTGATTGTGATACTGGATTAGGACCAGCGATTAAGGCAACTCTTTCAACTACACAATATCTACATTGTATTTTCCACATTATGCAGAATATTAAAAAACGTTTAACACGTTCTCTTGGCTCACGATACACAAAATTTCAGGAAAATTTTTATCCTGTAGAAATACATTGTTTGAAGAAGTGTTTGAAATACAATTTGAATTATTATGTAAAAATTACTCTAAAGCATCTTTATATTTGAAAAATAATCTCTATCCGATTAAAACGCGATGGGCTAAATGTTTTACTTTTAAGGTAAAATTGGAGATTAGAGTAAAGTTGAATTAGATTAAGGTTAGAGTGAGGATAAGATTAAAGATTAGGGTAAAGGTTAGGGTGAGGGTAAGATTAGATTAGCGGTTAGAGTTAGGGTGAGTTGAGGTTAGAGGTTAGGGTTAGGGTTGGTTTAGGTTAGATGTTAGAGTTAGAGTAAGTTAGGATGAGTTGAGGTTAGAGGTTAGGGTTAGAGTGGGTTTAGATTAGATGTTAGAATTAGAGTCAGTGGTTTTATTTAATGTTTTGATTTGTAATGACTTTTTTTTGCTTAGGAGTTCAATGCTGGAATGTCTTTGACTCAATATGTTGAATCAATTAATGCAGTAATGCATAAATACGTTAATTCGCATTCAACATTAATGGAATTTTTTAATGGAATGCAGAAAATGTTAGTATTTGAACTTCAAAAAGCTGAATATCATGATTATTTAGAAGGCTTACCATATAATATTGGATCATCAGCATCGAATCGAGTTTTTTCGAAGCTATTAGAACACTTGAGATCAATTTTAACAGATGAAATATTTCTAATTCAGAAAGCCCAAATTGATATTTGCTTCGAATATAATTTGTTACCGATTCATTTAGACCAGTTTTCTGTGTATGATGATGTAAGTTTTAACTATTTCAGTTTAAAAGATCAATGCATAATAGTTACTTAATTTTTATCTTTAGGTTGATGCCATTGATACTGTTGTTTGTATTGAAGATCAGTTAGATATGAGACAAGTTGCTTTGAAATCTCTTGTTAAGTGAATTAATCCTAGTAATGTAATTGAAATTTGGAAAGTCAAGCATATGGGAGTTAATACTATTTCAACAAATTGTGTTGTATTGCTTCGAGATCAATCACATGTCTGTACATGCTTGCTTTTGTTTAGCGAAAGTCTTGTTTGTCGGCACTTCTTTTAGATTATGCTAAAAACACAAAAAGCAAAATTTTCTATAGCATTAATAAAGAATCAATAGTATAAAAAAGATGCAGATTTGCATAATATCAATACCTTATTCGATTCTTGTGGGAGGTTATACTCTTCTGAAGAATCTTTCGCAGATAAAGATATGCCAATTGAAAATTTACTTTTAACTATGAATAAAATTCAAAATCTTAAAAATGATTCGTTAAATCAAGATTTTGAAGAAATCAAATATAAAATTTCAAAACAGCAACTTTATGGTGAATGTGCAGCGCTAGGTTGAAAATTAGCAGCTTTGGCATCTGAATTTAATCTGACACATGTTACTGCAACTTTAAGAGGCTTGATTCAACAAATAGAACAAGCTAATAGCAACTCATCAGATAGTTTAGACTCTAGTACGATTCAAAATCCATTTCAAGTTGATGCATGTGGCAGACCCAATAAAAGAATTAAATCATTCACGGAGGTAGATACTTCTAAAAGTTCTCGAAATAAGGTTGTAAGTATTAAAGCCCATACTGGGGAAACATATACTTGCCGGAATTGTTCTAAAAATGGGCATAATGCAAGAAGTTGTATAGCACCATGTGGAATATGTAATAAAAGTGGTCATACTTATTTGAAATGTCCAGAAAAAGAGAATGCTTAAATTGAAATCAATTGATATTATGATTTGCTAACATTAATATAACTTATAGTTTTGCGATATCTGGGGTTTTCTCGATATAGTTAAGATAAACTCTAAACAAACCTATATATTCTCAAAATAGAGATGCACGAAATTCTTAACTAATAGATAAAGGTTAAGTAACCAATATAAAATACTCAATACTTTCAAATCTCTTTACTATATCGAGATCAACCTGAATTTTAGTTATACAGTACTAGGTTGTGCTAAACAATTAAGCCGATTTTACAGTTAACTCTTCATAAGTGCATATGTTTGTGAAAAGTACATATAGAATATGCACTTATGAAGTATATTGATTAAATTGGACCGATCAAATGATTCATATTTATAAGTGTATGTAAAGCACACTTATATAAAGAGCGCTTATAAAAGGTCAACTATACTAAATAAAATTGCCATAAAGACAATTTATTTAGAATACTTGTTTAAGTTTAATCCATTTGTAATGCATGTGCGTGATGAAATATTGGGTGTGACGATTAATAATTTATATTTAACTTTAATAAAGAATTGTTATTTGTCATACCAAGTGACAGTCACGACCTTTGTGATGAATAAAAATGTCACTATTAGACTTGGTTATATAAACAATATGTATAATGTAATATACATTACACAAACCGCTTGCTATATATATAGATGATATTTAATAAAATCATCTGGGATGGTGTTTAGAAATGTTCTAAAGAAAAATATAAAATGGTATAAAATATGCACTAATAATATAAAAATAAAAAAAAGATAAAAAAAACAAAAGAAATAAGGTCAAAGTTATAACCTACATACAAAAACAAAAGAAGTGCACTATTTAACTTGTACAAGGCTAAAAAATTATATAATAATTACAACAGTTATATAAAGCTTTGCCTTATTGTTTGTTTTTTTCCTAACAATCTCTGAATAGTTTTGATTAGCTTATTCTAATCTATATCTTAAACCAGATGCTGCTACTATCCAAAGACCCATATCTCAAGCTATCTGCTGTTGTTATTAGAAGTTTTATACTTGGGGCTTGTCTAAAATAATAACGTTATATCTAAAAACACAGTTGTAATTTACTAGACTGTCTGAATTTAGAATATAAACAATGCCGATCTTTTGAAGTGGATAAGCCAAATTCCCACTTTTTGAAGAAATTTTTTGAAAGACCAATGAAGAAGCAAAAGTAAATAAAAGTAAACTACTTGACTAAACAAAGAGTATAGCTTTTAAAAAAATGAAAGTCTTTGGTTCTTTTGTATTTTTCTTTAAAGTAATGGCTTAGTAGCTTTATTAACAAAGTTGGGCTTTGCCCACTCATCAAGATTTTTTATACAAGGATGCTATCTGCTAGTTATCTTGTATAATAATACTCTTGGCTTGCATACCAAATGTCTTTTTAGAGGAGTTCTCTAAAAAAAAGTTGATCTTTATACAAACTGCTATATAGGCTACAACTCTCCAACAAAATTTTTGTTTTTCTATTAGTAGGAGATTTTAATTTTAGTAGTCATCAGGAAGAGTATGAAAAAATTTTAATTATTATATATATAGTCAACTCTCTAAGTGAATGTTTTTTAAGTACAGGTTCTCTTTATTTGCAGGAAAATAGCCTAGTCTCAAGTCAGAAATTATAAAATAAGTGTATATTCTATATTCTCTAAATACAGGTTATTTTTTAAATTATATATATATATATATTCTCTTTAAATGTATTTTAATATATTAGCCAATTAAATTTGAGAATATTTATTTAAATAACAAAACAATTGAAATTTATATTTTTTATTTTTTTATTTTTTTTTTTTTTTAATTAAAGGAAATTTTTTTGGTCAGCGATTTTTATTAAGTCGAGTTCAAGTACTATACATATAGATGAAGGTACATATAGCCACACGTGCACCTTTTGAGTGCCTAATTTAAGTAGTCCGCCTGAAGGTTCTATACTATCTGCCGTACTTGCACCCCAACTAGAGGGTACCTATTTAAACCCTCTGATCTTAACATATTTCCCTGATGCCTATTTTAACGTGGGTGTAACTCACTACTAGAGTATGTAGGTTTGCGACACCACTATATAAACAGCCAACTTAGGACACTTTAATATCCTCGAAGATAAGCCCAACAGAGCAGTACATGTTCCACACATGCATTCACTTGCATGTTCCATAATATCTTTCTAGTTAGTACCTGTTGTGCTGCTGATACTGGGTCTATATCTCAAGCTACCCTTTAAAGCACTGCCATAACCCGATCCGTATCTCAAGCCACAATCTTTTTAATTAGTTTCCCATTACATACTCATTGCCTTTAATGGTTTACAACAACCTGGTACCCACACTTGGAACCATCTCCTTACCCGGATTCTCTATCGGTCTCTCCCTAACTTCTAGCCGGCAACTCAGAAGAGTTGGTCTGCCCAGGCTTTAGGTGCCTAAAGGACACTCTCCCCTTGGTTCATACTTTTAGAGTATATGCTTTTTCTTCCGGTGTGACAATCTGGCGGTTTAGCTGGTGTATTCTCCACCATAGGACCTGGTTGCTCGGTTCTCTGATCTTGGGCCCTGGTTCGAATTCAGCCCTCCTATGATACCATCAAAGATTACTATTACATCCAGATTCGGGACTTCCCAAATAGGTTTTCAGTTATACTAGTTTCTCGGATTTATTGCACCAAAGCTCCCATTACAAGATGGTGTGACCAAAGTTACAGATTTGGTTCTAGATCCAACCAATAAGCATAGCCATCAACTGAACACAGGCCTATTTTTCAAATATCATCACCAGTGGGATTTGAACCCTAGACCTGCCACTTGGAGAGAGTGATGACTATATATTTTATTCTTTTAATTTTAATAGAAATTAATAATATATAAAATCTTTAAAAATTAATAACTTTTGATTTACTAAACCAATTTGGGTAATTTAACTACCAAAATAATCCTCTCATGGAGATGATTCCAATGAACCTAAAATTAGCCAGATCTGATTACGTAATCCAGAGATCACTAATATTTTGTATTATATTTATCATAATAAATATAATACAAGATATTAATGATCTCAAGATCACATAATTAGATCTGGCTAATTTTAAATTCACTGGAATTGCCTTCATAAGAGAATTATTTTGGTAGTTAAATCACCCAAATTGGTTTAGTATATCAAAAGTTATTGATTTTTAAAGATTTTATTATTTTTTATAAATAAAATTTTTAACAATTTTAATTTTTTCAAATTGCAGGTTCTCTCTAAATATAGGTCAAAGTACTGGTTCCAGCAATATATATTTAGAAGAAGTTGACTGTATTTTTTTTTTTTAAAAAAAAAAATTCAGCAGTTATGCTTTAACTTTATTAGGCTTTGTACAACTTATTTAGAATATATAAAATTTTACAATCAGGCATTTTAGAAGGTAAGTGATAAACTCTAAACTTGTTAGCAGATAGTGTATAAGAACTATCTCTAAATGACAAGTGCTGTAGCTTCAAATTGTAATCTAAATTACAAGTTACGACTAACCCAGTTACCAACTTGGTATCTATATTTGACTTGCTATAGTAAGATTTTTTTCTTTTCAGACTCCTTCTGCAATTGAATATGACCCAGATCTCAATAGATAGTATTTACTACCCATTATGACCACCTCTCCCTTCTTTTGAAGAGAAAACATAATAAACACCTTTGTTCTGAAAATAAGCTACTCTCTATTAGCCACAAGTAGTTGCTACATATAAAAGTCGAAATTCTATTAAGTAAATCGACAAAAGTCACTTAATAGCGATTGTTCAGGAGGTAAAAAATACACCTATCTTGAAAGTTTCAAGCGAATTGAAGAACTTTTTATTAAGATGTTTTTGCATTTTACGTTTGAATGTAAAATGCAAAAACATCTTAATAAAAAGTTCTCCGATTCGCTTGAAACTTTTAAGATAGGTGTATTTTTTATCTCTTGAACAATCGCTATTAAGTGACTTTTGTCGATTTACTTAATAGAATTTCGACTTTTATATGTAGCAACTACTTGCGGTTTAATAAAAATTAATTGTACCCAAAAATAAGCTACCCATGATTTTTGTGTAACTATTTGACCAAAAAAGGGTAGCTTATTTTCGGAAACCTACGGTAATACAATCTCAGTTATCTCCCACATCAGCACTTTCTAGAGATATACTTTCTATTTCTGACATATCTGATATTACTCTTCAAACATCTTCTTTAAAAGTATTATTTTGGTATACTAACTAGATTAAATACCATACACACCCTTTTTATATTTTTAATTTATTTCAACTCTAGGTAAGCTTTGGCCACTCTAATAGGTTTAGGCTGCAGATAAATATTTAGATTATCTATTAGGTTCTCTAAATATCTAAGTTTTTATTCTTAGTACTAGGCTTAAAATTTAAAACCTTTTTTAATTTTGTAAAAAGTTTTCATTAAGTTTAATAAAGATAAGAGCAAGGTCTCACCTTAAATATTTAAAAAAAAAAAAAAAACTAATTATACTTTTATTATACTTTATAGTAATTTAGATA
>CAJVPY010000592.1:0-25398 GCA_910591965.1 Dentiscutata erythropus | reverse complement strand
TAATCCCACACCATTTTTTTATAATAAAAAATGGTGTGGGATTATAATCGTAACATGTACTAGCTGACTGATCAAGTATTGTAAAATAATTTTTTTATGTGTTTCACACCGTGTGAAAAATCAGTCGTGTAACATCGACGGTCGCTCCTGTTAATGCAGGCCAGAGTTGCGAAATTCCGAAATATTCCGAAATTCCGAAATGTTCCACCTGCGCAGCATCCCATTCCTTTGTATCACAAACTATAATATAAGAAGGAAATTTTTAGAAAATATTAGTTAAAATTGATAATTTTAGATATAAATTCGCTGGAATTTAAAAATTTTAGAAAATTTGAGTTTATACTTGAAACTTTAGATTTTTTGTGAAAATTTTAGATCTAAAATTTTACGGGTCCCTGGTATGAGGTAGTGATGACAGATATGGTGGGAACGGGAGTAGGTAAGAATGATATATTTAAGTAGGAAATGTTAGTTGAGGTCATGGGAAAAGGTTATATAAGAAGGGAGTGGGAAGTTGTTCTCCCTCTTTTGTCTTTGCTACTAGCTCGACAAAAGTCTAGCTTTGTTGTTTGTGCCTGCCTACCTGCCGCCGCGTTGGAGCTCTTGTGAGTTCGGTGACCTCGAGCTCGTTAGCTTTAGTAGGCGAACTGGGTGCTGGACTGGTTAGCCGGATAGGTAGGCCAGAAACTAGAAAATATAGAGATGATAGGGTTATAACCAGAATACGATTCCAGGCAGGGAGAAAAATTCAATGTGTGCTCCGCACATAAAATTTTATTTGCGTACAAAAAAGAATTTAAACTGTGCACTTTGCGCACATAATTTTTTAAAAGTAAGGTGCGGTAAGCGCACATATTTTTTTAGCAATATATTTTTAAAAGTTTAAATTATGTGTGCTATATTAATATAGTTAAAATTATGATGATACTATATCACTGAGTTCGCCAGGGCGGCCCAAAAAGTGCGGCCACATGAGCTGAACCATTGCCACAGTCACATCTCAATAGCCAGTAGAATATTGCTTTATTGCATAAATCGGGTTACAATAATAATGCTGCATGCAGAAGCTAACCGATTTAAAGAATTTATACAAAGGTTGTGTCGTCTTGTCATCACATCTTTGGGGGCCGCCCTGGCGAACTCATATTGCTATAGTGCTATTTGCAATATAGTACGATCAGACTTTTCTAAATACAATATTTAAATATAGTTCAAATAAATACTATTCGCATTTTACTATGTATTGAAATAGAACTATAAAATATAAATATACAATTAACTAAGCGATTTTAAAGACTTCTATAAATCGTATCTGTTTTTGCAAAACTCTATTCCTGGTAAATAAAAGCTACCTCTAACCGAATATTTAAACCTGTCTATTATTATTAGTGATGAAATACATATGAATTTTTAGAATCACGTGCATAATTTTGTAGATATATATTTAATGAACTTGTACTATAAGTATATCTTGAAAATAATTTTAATTAAATATATTAAATATATTAAATTTGTCTCTTGTTAAAAAAAACTAGTTATTATAATAAAAAAAGAAAAAACCCTATTTAAGTTTTTAAATTTTTATTATTGTTTAAATCTCTAAAAATTAACCTAATAGAGTAATATATGATAGTAAAAATTAACTTTTCTCAAATAACTTACGAATATATTAATACTGTGTAATTTAGTTTAAGTCTTTTATTTTTTGGTTAATTAAATGTCTAACTAAATTAGTATAAGTCACTATTGTCACGGGCTAAATAGTAGATCGACGAATTGGTGTAGCAAACTCATGACTTCAAGCAAATCGATCATCAGAATTCCAGATCGACTAGTACCGTATCGCACTGCTTATAGTATCCCCCTCAAATAATATCCTACCACATAAAGTACCCCCTTCTCCACCAATGAAATTGCTGGATTCGTGAATAGTACCCGGTACTATTCAATTTTAAAAATGGTGTTCTTGAATAAGACCCCGGGTACTATAAGCAGTGCGATACGGTACATGAGGCTTACTGGCTAAATAACGGAAAGATAACCTACATGAAATCTGAAGAAGAATTCCAAGAAGAACGAATAAAGATCTAAAGAGAAGAAAACAAGAATCAATAATAATTAGAAATAGTTTTAATATAGATGTTGTGAAGGCAAAGCCTTCATTATTATGATCATGTTGTACTTATCTTTGTAAGCCCCTTTAGTTATAGTGATCTTTCCCTTGATCTTTCGTGATAAAAGATCTGATTTATCTAATTTATCCCAAAGCCTCTTGAGATCGTTAAGATAGTAAAAGTTATAAAAGCTCTGTATTTTCTCTCTTGTAAAGAACATCTTATTCTACAGGATTATGATATTCCTAACCTATAATATTGAATAAGTCACCTTGATAATATCATTTTAAAACTAAACTATTGCTAAATCACCATCATCACGCCTCTGGCGAGTTGCCTTATTATCTTAAAACTTATATTTCTATATTTTTTATAGTAAAGGATACGATTCACCCCCGTAACATTTGGTGGTGACTGTGAGATTACTTATTTTGTAAATTATCTTAGTATTTTATCTGTTTTAACAATGAATGAAAACCAGTTTAATAAATTTCTGGAAGTCATGACTAAATCGGCTAATAGAGAAGAACCAAAGGTCCTGGCAAAAGAAAGCAATTTAGTCAAAATCAAGTACTTTTATGGTACTAATAACAAAGACCCTTTTGAGTAGTTTGACGATTTTGAGAGAGCCGCTGAAGCCAACAATTGGGCAGAAGATCATAGGATAAAAATTGCATCAGGATACCTAAAGGAAAGAGCTGCAGAATAGTATAAAAGAATTAAAGGCAGTGTCAAATTATGGAAAATTGAAGAAGAAAATAAGATGAATAAACTCAAAAGTTTTTATCATTTGTTTATAGACCAATTTGCGTCTGAAGTATGGAAACATTGGTGGCAAATGGAATTGTATGAACTGCAACAAAAGGATATGGAGAAAGTGGATGATTATGCTACTAAATTCCAGAAGTTGTTGAGTCGGGTTAATATCGATAATGGGTTTTCCAAGGGTTTTATCGTGAGGATGTTTTTGAAAGGTTTAAAAGGCAATAATGCTGAATTAGTAAATATAGCCACACCTAAAAACTTGGAAGATGCCATAGCTGCAGCAAAAAGAATCAAAGCTGGAAGTTACTATTGTCAACAATCTTCTGAACAAGTAAACGCTAAACATTTAATAGAAGATAAGTTAAGCGATCTAAAGAAAAGTATTAAAGAGTTAATAGTAAATTATACAACCCTATTAGCACAAATAAAATATACAAGGACTTATTGTCCCCAGGAGAATTTTTATAGAAAGCAACCTCAAAATAATAATAAATGGAAAAAAAAATGGAATGTTATAAATATGGAGAAATAGAACATATAGCTAAAAACTGTATGTTAGAGAAAGCAAAATATCCATACCCTATTCAAAGAAAAGACAATTATAATAAAACAAAAACTATTAGTTTTTGTGATAGAAAAAACTAATAATGATAAAGTTTATACTATAAATAATATTAACTCTTAGCAAGCTACAAAACGTCAAGCAAACTCTAAGTAGGAAAATAGATTACGAAAAATAATTAGAAAACCTCTAGGAAAGATAAATGAAGAATAAGATATAGATATTGCAAATCCTATAGTTATAAAGAATTCCCTTCTTACAAATAGTCCAAAAAGAAAACATGGGCCGTCAGAGATCGATTCATTAAAGCCATATAATGTAGTAGATGATATTTTATCTTTATTTACTAGTGCCACTGTAGATCAAATATTACAATACCCAAATCAATGAAAAAATTTGGCTAAGATATTAAAACGGCTGGCTATTTCAAAAGAAACTAACTTCCTTAACCCCAAAAAACAATGTCGAACGACTGCAGCCCGGTATTATATTCGAATTAGCAACAATCTGGTGCTAGCAGTATTAGATTCAGGCACAGCAGTAAGCATTATATCGAAATGCTTACTAGACAAATTAGAATTAGAGATAGATGATAAATCTATCACTGTGGTAATAATAGCCACAGGAGCAAAAGCCAAAACACTTGAAAAAATCAAGGATGTTAGATTAATCATCCAGAATATTATAGTACCTACAACCCTACATATAATTGAATCTTTAGAAGATACTTTACTATTGGGAACAGACTGGTTTTAGAAAACTAAAGCTCGTATACATTTTGACAAGCAGAAACTATACTTACAATATGCTGATAGATTAGCAGAGGTACCAATTTCCAATATAGGTACTGAAGGTCTTAATTTCTATCAAGATAAAGAAATCCAAAGTGACAGTGGGGATACTTCCGACAAATTTGATTATAAAGAAGAAGAATTCAATGAAAAAAACATTGAAAGTTGACTCTTAACAGAAGAAAATTCTGCGTTATACCTTACCAATATCAAAGAGGTACCTACAAAGAAAGATGAAGAAGAAAAGACAAAAAAAAAATCTATAAAAAAATTAATAGAAGAAATGATTAATAATAAAGAATTAACCAAAGAACAACAAATTAAAGCAAAAGAATTTTTGCTTACAGAAGAAAACTTATTTGCTTTAAGTATTGCAAATATGGGGCGTATGAATATTACAACCCATAGTATAAACACAGGAGACGCCGTCCTGATTAAACAAACTTACTATAGGGCCGTCTATGAAGAAAACGAATTCATTAGAAAAGAAATAAAGAAATTAAAAGAACAAGGATTAATATTTGAAATAAATAGTTCTTGGTCATCCCCGGTAGTTATCGTACCAAAGAAGAATGGAAAATTACACTTTTGCGTAGATTATAAAAAATTAAATGCCATCACGAAAAAGGATACATATCCACTTCTTCACATTACTGATCTATTGGACACTTTCAGAAAAGCGCAATGGTTTTCCACTCTCGATCTAATAAGTGGATATTGGCAAGTTGGAATAAGTAAAGAAGACATTGAAAAAATGACATTTATAACAAAATTCAGTACTTATGCATTTAGAGTAATGCCAGTTAGTCTCTGTAACACATCAGGAACTTTCTAACGATTAATGGATACAGTACTTGGAGACTGTATAGGGAATTTCACCATAGTTTACCTAGATGACATAAATATTTATTCAAGTTCTTTAGAAGAACATTTAAATCATTTAAAAATTATATTTGAAAAATTAAAAAAAGCAAAGTTAAAATTAAATTTGAAGAAGTGTACCTTCTTTAAATCTGAAATTAATTACCTGGGACATATAATTAATAAGGAGGAGGTAAGACCGAATAAATCAAAAGTTGAAAAGGTTAAAAATTTTCTCATACCTAGTAATCTTTGCCAACTAAGGGGATTTATAGGATTAGCATCCTATTATCGCCGATTTATAAGAGGATTTGCTTCAATAGCCCATTCACTTCATAAACTGTTAGAGAAAAACATTTCTTATAAGTGGAAAGAAGAATAACAAAATGCATTTGAGACTTTAAAAAGACATTTAATGATGGCCCCTATATTAAGATATCCAGATTTTAAAGAGACATTTTACTTATACACTGATGTCTCCGATGTGGGGTTAGGAGCTATATTGGCTCAAAAAGATAAAAACCACAAAGAATATGTGGTAGTTTATACAAGCAGAGGTTTATCTAAAATGGAACGAAACTATTCAGCTTCGGAAGTGGAATGTCTAGCTGTAGTATGGGCAGTAGAACATTTCTATTATTACTTTGGTGCTAAACATTTCACTTTAATAACAGACCACACTGCCCTTAAATGGTTACATACCTCTGAACCAAAAGGAAAGAGGGCCCGTTGGATCTTAAGATTACAATCTTACAACTATTCAATAATTCATAGGGCCAGGAGAAAACACTCCAATGTCGATGCTCTATCATGAATGTATTCACTAAAGAAAGTAGTGAAAAAAATAAATTAGGAATTAAAATAGAACATTAAAGAATTATGATATAAAAAAAAAAAAACTTATCAAAGAATTATGTAATCCGAAAGTTTTCAAATAGTTTAAGAAAATCAATGGTAAAGCTTGTTGTGATAGATCCGAAGAACCTTGAAGAAGCAATATACGAGGTGAGTTGAAGTAAGAGTATATTATGAAAAGTGAGCAAAAGAAAATAAATAAAATTTCCAATCTGTGTTAATTAAGAATACTCCAAAAATTGTTTGAAATAAATCAAATAATGGTGTTACTTATTTATTTATAAAAATTTGGGATATATATTCTATGAATGCATATTTAAAAAGAGGACAAAGGAAAATTTGTTGAGAAATTTCAAACGACTTCATTATGCGAATAATAATTAATAAATAAAAAATCAAATAATACATTACCACTAGAATTTCAAAAAGAGAATTATTTTACTAAAGAAAAATATAATTTATAGGCAAATATAACGAATATATTAAAAATTTAACTTGATTGCTAGAAATGGAACCATATAATATAATGGTATTAAAATATTGAACTAAATTACACTTATATATAAAAAAAAAGAGGTACTCTGTCTGTAAAGCGTGTCTATAGCCTAGTATTGGCGAAAGCTTATGCTGTAATAGGTACTACGTAAAAATTGAAAGTGTGTTCAGACCTGTAATGCGTGTCTATAGCCTGGTACTGGCGAGGGTTAGCTACCATAATAAGTATTGCGTGAAATTTGAACCTAATTAGTGTAATTAAATAGTTCAAAAGTTTTAAATTAGTTTAATTATATAATTAAGAAATTACAAGAAACTATACTTATAACAAAATCCGACATTAAGAATAATCTAGTCCAGGTAGTCAGTGTCCTGGCATTGTCAAAGATGGATCCACTTCGTTATCAAATATTAAAGACATTCCTCTTAGAGCATATATTACCAAAGAAAATAACTCCTCAGGAATGACGAAGTATCCAAGCTCAAGGCTAATTCTTTGTTGTGAAAGATGGTTTAATATACAAAAAGAATAAACATAAGATTAATAATTTACTGAGAGTTATTCAAAAATATGAAGTAGAGTCGATTCTATTCTTAACTCACACTCATCCTTTAAGAGGACATTTTGGCATAGACATAATGTTCAACAAAGTAAGGGCTAAATACTATCGGCCGCAAATATATACCAATATTAGAAGATTTATCTGTACCTGCGATTCTTGTCAAAGAAGAGGCAAGAATCTAGTAAAACCACCTTTACACCCGATACCTGTAGAAGCTCCATTTTACAAAATTAGAATTGATATAGTTAGAAAATTACCTGCAACTCCAAAAAGAAATAGGTACATTGTAGTTGCAATGGACTACATGATGAAGTGGCCTGAAGCCAGAGCAATTAAGAATGCAAATGCTTAGAAAGTGGCAGACTTTATCTACAAAGATGTAGTATGTCGCCATGGATATTCACAATACTTACTTTCGGATAAAGGAACACATTTTCATAATAAGCTAGTAGATGAATTTTTAAAGAAATTCAACATCAATCATTATTACTCGATGCCCTATCATCATCAAACAAATGGATTAGTAGAGCAATTCAATAAAACACTTTGTGAATCTATATCCAAATTAGTTACTAATATAAGAGAATGTGACTCACTTATTCCTTCAGTACTTTTTGTATATCGAACCGCCAAGCAAAGTACTATGAAGATAACTCCATTTTTTTTGGTTTATAGAAGAGAAGCTCGTTTTCCAATCTATCCTGATAAAAATGAAGAGTTATTGGAAGGAACATTTTTACAAAAACTTTTCGAATTGATAAATGTTTTATCTACAGTAAGAAATAATACTGTTAGACGAATTGAAAAAGTACAAGAAAGTGCTAAAAAAAGATATGATAAAGAGTTACTACCTATAGAAGAAATTAAAAAAGAAGAGCTAGTATTGGTATACAAAGCTTTTCAACAGTATTCGAAAAGCTATAAACTTTATCCAAAGTGGAAAGGTCTATTTATTGTATATAAGGTTTTAGAAAAAGGAGTATATAAATTACGAACTAAAGATGGAAAAATTATAAAGACACCCATAAATAGAAAATTATTTAAAAAATACTATTATAGATAAGGGAATCAAAAAAAAGTGTAAAAAGTGAAAAAAGGGCATGAATCAATCTAAATTACTATTTTAATAACCAATTAATATGATGATATAATAATCATCATTAACAATGAAATTGTATATTTTTTATTAATTAAATAAACTATAAAATTATGTATTATTGAGTTAAAATATATTGGATAATTATATTATATTCTCAAGGTTATATATTAGATAAATTTCAAGAAAAAGTAATAAGTCGATATAATAATTGTATAAGTTACAGAAAATAACACAAGAATCAACAAGTGGAAATAAAATATGTTGATAATTGTATTAAAGAAATTTAACTTAAAGGCACAGCATATAAAAATGTTTGAATTGATTATTTTCAATAAATTATACAATATACAGAAAAATTACCGAAAGAAGATTTGAATCATTTTTAATATAAAATTTTAGAAAACTTAATTTAGAAAGTAAAAACAACTTGTCAATATATTGGAAAAAGTTCACAAAGTAGAATATATTCATAGACTTTCACAGCAGTAATATATTATAAGATAAAAGCATTAATAAGAGCATGTCTCAGAACTAGGAATATCTAAAAAGAATGATGAAGATAATTTAGAAGGTAAAATTTATACCTTATATTGTACCTGAAATCTTATCAGGTCAAAAGTTTACAACAGCAGTAGACATTTATAGTTTGATATTATTATAGTCGAAGTATCTACAAGAAAAACATTTTAGTAATATAAAAAAAAAAAATTTGGCAATCTAAGTATACTATAGATTACGTCCTAAATTTGTCAAAGATATTATATCATAGATTTACAGATGATGAAAATGAGTTAGCAATATTAAAAGCATTTTAATTAGAAGATGCAATTATTTCAACGTTATTAACTGAAATTACAAATTGTCCTAAATATAAACTTATAACTATATGAACATAAAAGAATTGAATAAAGCAAAACTAAGATCAATATCTAGAGAAAATTGATTGCTTAAGATTAAACTTTGAATTGGGATCATGTGAATTGATTAAGTGTCGTTGCATTTGAATAAATTTTCAAATTGAAATGGAAAATCTTACAAATTTGTTGACATAAGTATTTGAGGTTACTATGTTTAAAACAAAGTAAAAAAGATGATAATATAACTTAAGATCATCTAAGAATATTAATTTCAAATTTAAGAAAAGATAAGACAATAGAAATTTAAAATGGATTAATATAAGAAGATACGTTATACATAACAAAGATCATGTTCGAATGAAGACGATTACAAATAAAATGAATAAGAAATTACTTACAAATATGAACAAGAATTTATTTAAGAATTGAATAAATATTTTGAACTTAAAAATGAGAATCCAGCGTTTTGGAATTTGGGAAATAATATTTAACTCATTAAGAAATTAATAGGACGAATCTAATATAAATAAATTTAAAGATAAGTTGTTAATTAAGTTATAAATTTAATTATTTTAATATATATATATATGAAGTATAATTACATATTATTAACCTTAAGTTTATTAAGATTTTTACTAAAGATATTTTATTAGATATTTTTTTTTTTTTTTTTTAATTCGGCAGTCTTGCCTTAATTGTTTATTAGTACTCTAAAATATTACGGTTACAAATATATATATACATTTTACAACTATCTAATTTATTACAAATAAGACTTACCTGGTTACTAACTTAGTACCTATGTGTGACCTGCTATATGGGATTTTACCTCCTTATCAACCGTCCTGCACCAAACTAGTTTTCAAACTCACTGGATGGTTCCCAAACCTATTTTATCATATATATTCCGCTTATATACTACTGTACAATGTCTACCAACTAACTTCCACCCCTCATCACTTATCACATTACTCCTAATTTGTTTCTTGTATTATTTCTAAATTGGTGTCTTTCGAGTGGGCGCTCTTCATGCTTCTAGTTTGGTGTCCCTGGGGAGCTACTCTAAGAACCTAATCTGTATTTCAAGCCAGGTGCTGCCAGGTCATAAGACTCGTATCTCAAGCCACCTGCTGCCATACTAGGGTGTTATTTCACATTGATCCAAGTATTTGCATCGTATACCACCAAATTAGGCTATCGCTCCTTTTATAGTACTCCCTATCTGTATAGTATTACAGAAGTCTAGATCCTTAGGACGGGAGTTAAGTACCTCATTTAATTACTGTCACAAGCCAGTAACCCGGGAATTTTATTAAATATTGAATATTTATTTATACTATTATGATTAATAGTTAAAAGATTCAAATTATACCTGTTTCGAATTCGATTATAATATAATTCTGGAAGAATTATTTAAAGCGAGGAAGTAGTATATAAAGATTATAATTCGAATTTTTTTTCTTTCATAATATTATTTTTTTACTAATAAGATTTTGAGGATTTAAATATAAATTAGTTAGAAGTTTGATTTTAGATACAATTTAAAAGAAGATTTAAAATTAACAAAAAGAAAAATACTAAAAAATAAATTTTATTATAATATATTTATAATCAATAATACAAAGAAAAATAAAGAAATGAAATCTAATCCTCCCGCATATAATCCTCATCTATATTCTTCTTCCAATACTGTGTACTACTCTCACCAATCTCATTGTCTAATACCATCAGAAAACTACTACTATTCTCTTCACTTGCTAATTCTTCTTCTAACATCGCCTTATACTTTCTTAACTCCTGATCTAACCAAACTTCATAATCTTCTTCTTCTTCTTATTCTTCCTCCTCTTTATTATCTTCATTATCATTATTATTATCATCATCATCTTCTTCTTCGCCAAACTCTTCGATATCATAACTTTCTCTCATTCTTTGTCTCTTCCTACCTCTCTCTTTTCTCCTATCTATAGTATCTAACACCTCAATCATATTGTTCCTCAATACATTATATCCTAACTCAAATTTCCTCTTTTCTATATCTAACGTCTCATATTTTCTTTGTTCATCTTTCAATATCTCTCTTAATATCTCCAATCTAAATTCTCCCAATTCTATTATTTCATCTAACGTTTTCTCCAATCTTCTATTCTTTTCTTCCAAATACAACATCATATTCTTCTCATCTTTATCTGAAACCTACTTATTCTACCTATTAAATTAAATTATTTTTAATATTTTATTATATTAAATTATAATATTTAAATTTTATTATTATTATTACTAGTCTTCTTCTACATTCTTCATATTTTCAACATCTTTAACATCCTCAACTACTTCTTTTTGTTTACTCTTATCTACATTCTTACTATTATACATAAATTATATTAGTTATTATTATTAATTAATTTATATATTTTTATTCTTACTTTTGATGATTGGGATATCAATTGTTATTTCCTTTTTGGCTACAAGGCATTTTTAAAAGTGTTTTATTAATTTTATTTTTTTTAGTTTTAATTTTTAGATCAAAAAATTACTTTATGAAGATAATCGAATATTTAAAGTTTAGATCACATAAAGAAAAATTTTACAATTGGATAATCAAGCTACACAAATAATATTTTTAAGGAGTTAATTTTCAAATTTTGATAATCATTCTGATGTAGACTACTGGTTAGAATATTCACTCTGGCAGCAAAGTAACCCGGGTTCGATACCAGTGAGCGGAGCTATCCTTTCTAGAGTACTGATCTTATATAGGATACGTGATGGTTACTCGGGGGATAAAATATTAGAATAAGGATATTTTTTTTTGTTTTTTTTGTTACTTTATTTTGTTTATTGTTTTATTATTATTATTTTGTACTTATACTATATTTTTAGTTAGATATTTATGCATAGTATGCATAAAATAGGTCTGGGCAAATGTCACAGGCTAAATAGTAAATCGACGAATCAGTGCAACAAACTCATGATTTCAAGCAAATGGATTATCGGAATTTCAGATTGACTAGTGCATGAGGCTTACTGACTAAATAACAGAAAGATAACCTATGTGAAATCTGAAAAAGAATTCCAAGAAGAACGAATGAAAATCTAAAGAGAAGAAAACAAGAATCAATAATAATTAGAAATAGTTTTAATATAGATGTTGTGAAGGCAAAGTCTTTATTATTATGATCATGTTGTACTTATTTTTGTAAGCCTCTTTAGTTATAGTGATCTTTCCCTTGATCTTTCGTGATAAAAGATCTAATTTATCTAATTTATCCCAAAGCCTCTTGAGATCATTAAGATAGTGAAAGTTATAAAAGCTCTGTATTTTTTCTCTTGTAAAGGACATCTTATCCTATAAGATTATGATATTTCTAACCTATAATATTGAATAAATCACCTTGATAATATCATTTTAAAACTAAACTATTGCTAAATTACCATTATCATGCCTCTGGTGAGTTGTCTTATCACTTTAAAACTTATATTTCCATATTTTTCATAGTAAAGAATACGATTCACCCCCGTAACACTATATGAGGTTGGAGTATTCTATACATATTGAATTAATTATGCATACACTTGATTTAAGCTAAAGAAATTTGGTTTTTCCAAATTCAGAACAGTTATATGTAAGCACTAAGTAATTAAGTATTCACTACTTAGCATAAGGTGGGTGCAGGTATTATAGTGAATGTGGGTATTGTGGTGAACTAAATATATAACAAGGAAACAGGATTTTTTACTAAGTAAATCATATTTCATCTACTAAGTAAAGTTATCAGAAATGCCATGTTACATATATTTTTAAAGTTCGGAACGATTACATTAACTTTTCATTAATCGACTTTCACGTTATACGGCTTGATGCAGAAAATTTATCTACTGTATCAAAACATATATTGTGAAAGTCGATTAATGAAAAGTTAACCAAATCACATTAAACTTTGAAAATATATGAAAAACATCATTTCCGATAACTTTACTTTGTGGATGAAATATGGTTTGCTTAGTAAAAATCCTAGTTTGTGTAAAATAATTATTACCTTAAGAAAATTAATATAAATTACTGCATTACCATATATTATGATAGCGATAATCACATTTATACTATCATTACTATTACAAATCATGCTCATATACCTATTCATTTTTTTTATTTCTTTTTTCTTCACTAAAAATCTTAGCAATCACATTTTACCTTTCTTTATGCTATGTTGACATGAACTATTAACTTATCTAAAACAAGATTACTTAAGTTAAGAATGGTAATTTAAATTTTTAATAAAGCAGTCAGATCTTCAAAATGCATCCTCTTGAAAACACAGTAAAAAAAATTAAATCGTAAATTTAAAGAGGGTGTGCATTTATAGACCAAGTTATATTAGAGAGAATTTACATAGAATGTGTATTTGTAACTATGCATTTATGAAGGTCTGACTGAAGCTTGACAGTAACTCTAAGAATATATTTTATTATTTCAATAAAGATTATTAATAAAGTTTTTAAAATATTATTGTGGCCAGAATTTCGGATCTGGGTATGAACAAACCCAAACTTTAATTGTTTGTCAAGTATAAATTGTAAGTGCTTTATAAGTTTATGTTTACTATTTATGAAGTTGACTTTCATTAGAATTGTGGATTTAATCTATACAAATTATTAATCAGAAATTTTAAATTTCATTTAAAGAACTTTTGAGATGCAATAACTAATAAAAGATTTAAGGTTAATCGATTATAATTCAATTATATGAAGAATTCTTATTAATTTCTTCATAAGGTGAGTCAATTATGATCTAATTATGTAAAAAATTCTTATTAAATTCTTCTTCTTTGATCACAATTATATCGTCTTTATTGATCACAATTATATCTTCTTCTTCTATCACAATTACTTCATATAAAGAATTCTTATTAATTTCTTCATTGGTTATAATTACATCACATAAAGAATTCTTATTAATTTTATGAGGTTTTTCTTTATTCTGTTCACAACTGACTGCTTCTAGAGTTTTTTCTTTTTCAACTGCTATTTCAATAAGTTTATAGATTGGTTGATAATATACCACCTTTTTCGTATTCTCTTTATGTTTAATGATATATAGTAATTTAATGGGCTGTTTCTTTTTTTTTTATATCGTCTGGGTAGTGACATTTTGTTTATTAGGTAAAGGCAATGACAGATTAATTTTTTTTTATTTTTTTTAAAAAAAAAATTGATAGAAGTTTAAGCGATAGTAAATACACGATTTTTTAATGCTTTTAAAGGTTGCTATAATTGATGAATTTAATGAATGACAATAAATTTATATAACTTAAGTTATAAATAAACATTTTTTCTCGCATAAAATGATCGATTGCTAATTAAGTCTATGATTAGTGTTTTGACTTAAGTGACTTTGAAAAGATTTATTAATCGAACAATAAAAAAATCCCAAAATCACATAAGTTTGAACTTTAAAACAGCAAAATGCTTTTATTCGAATTCTAGAATGACTTATCAGATCAACAAGAAACATGATAAAAATAAGCTTAAATTTACAAACAAAAGTGATTATTGATAATGCTTAATTTTCTTTTCTCCTTGATATAATCATTGAAAATATGCGACTTATATACTTTTAATGCAGGTTCAACTATTAATATATCAAAAATGGTTAGCGACTTGATTTAAAAGATAACAGCAATTAATTTCATAAATTGTTAAATTTTAAAAGAAAATTAAAACAAAATACTACTCTACATGTATAAAGCTAAACATTAGCTTATAAATTAAAAACTAACTAAATTTCGCTAGAAAAGCCTTGTACAATTGTATGCGTATGATTCCAAATTTACATTCACTATAGATCTAATTTAAAAATATAATTGTAATTGAGCTGATCAATTTATTTTATTTATAATAAATCAGCAATCACAATCACAATCGCAAACATTATTAAACATTCTTAAAGGTAAGTAAAAATTTTCTAGTGATTACAATTAACACTTTTATTTGTTATTTGTATCTAATAAAATAAGTTATAATTTCTTTATTATCTTGTAATAATATAAGGATGCTATTTAAACACTATAAAAATTCAAATTTTAATCTTAAAGTATCAATAAAACTTGTTTTTTGATTTTATTAATATTTTCCTGATTCATTTTATCTAACCAACATGTCATTTATTAAAACCTTTAACCACTATTATTTTATACGATTATTTTTATTAAAAATTATACTCGCTAATACAGTTAATTATTAGAACAAAAAATGAAAACTATTAAAAAAATTAAAACCAAATGCGTAAAAAAATCAAACAAATTAAAAAAAACAAAACTCATATCTAAAAAAATAGCTAATAAAAAATAATAAGGCTTAGTTATGAAAATTGTTATACCACAATTAAAGCTGCACTTAAAGAACTTGCAAGCTTCATGAATCCTAGTGTAAATTCAACTGCCTCGAAGTTTGGAATTCTAGAGACAACACTTAGACATGCTATTGAAAAAGGTTTATCCAAATGTTCTGGTTCTGGGACAGTTCTAAACAAACATGAAGAACAACAATTAGTGGGTTATTGCAAAAATATACAAAGGTTGGGATTTGGCTTAACGAAATTAGGTGTAAATTACTGTGTAATGGAGATAGTACATAGTAGTTGTCATTCCCATCCTTTTACAGCTAAAGGGCCTGAAAGAGCTTGGTGGAATCGTTTTATGAAAGACCATTTAGACCTATCTTTTTGAACACCTCAAGCTTTATCAGAAGCACGTGCCCAAAGGGCAAATCTGATAATAATAAAAGATTATTTTGATAAATTAGAAAAAATAATTGAGGATTATTTACTTACCCCAGACCGTATCTGGAATATGGACGAGACTGGCTTTGTAATTGCTCCCAAAATTCAAAAAGTTATTGCAACAAAAGGTTAGTAATTAAGGAAAAATTGTCTTGTTAAAAATTAAACATGCTTATAACTAATAAGTTACCAACTCTTTAAAAGGAGCTCATAATGTTCATAAAATTTCGCAAGGAAATTCACATGATCATATCTCCGTTGTACCAATGATTTCAGCTAGTAGTAATTTTATTCCTCCACTATTTATTTATAATGGAATTCGCACAATTTCAGGTTTATTATTTGGTGCCCTACGTAGTTTTGTTATAGGTTTCACCGATTCTGGATACATGCAGAAAGATCTTTTCCAAATGTACATTGAGCATTTTGTCAATTCGATTCCCTCTTCTTATCCAGTTTTGCTTATGCTTGATAGATATAAAAGCCATATTAACTACACAAGTATAAAATATTACAATGATAATAGAGTTTTATTATATGCACTTCCCCCTCACATGACTTATATTCTTCAACTCTCTGAGCTTCCTTTTGTCACACTTAAAAGTAAATATAGTAAGGGTTGTGATCAGCTTTACAATAGTAAAGGCGAAGTAGTAACCAAGTACACGTTTTTAAGAATTTTTGGGCCAGCATTTGCAGCAACTTATACTACAGAAGCAATTAAAAATACCTACAGGGCTACAGGAATTTAGCCATTTAATCCAGATACAATAAGTTCTGACCATCTTGACTCTTTACTAATAACGAAACAATCCTTACCTACAATTTCATCTCATTCTAATCAACAAAATTACTTATCTTTGTTTTCCTCTCTTCAATTAAATTTTGTATCTTCATCTTTAATGATTTATAAGTATACTACTTAGCATGAAACAGAATTGTTAAGAGCAAATTTTATATCTTTTGAAAAAGATATTGAGGTTTTGAAAAAAGAAAATGAATTATTAAAATAAAAGTTTGAGTTTATAAATGAAGAACTAGAAACTTATAAAAAACTTGGTACTTGCCCATTAAAAATGGCACTTAAGTATCCTGTTTCTCGTCTTTCTTTACAAACTACTGAACAAGAATCTAATGATACCAAATCTCAATTACACATTACAAAAAAAAAAGAACATTTCTATTTGCCAAACTTCTTACCAATAAGGATTCTTTGCGAGAGTTGGAAGAGGCAGAAGAGCTAGCTAGAACAAAAGCTGAAAATGTAAAAAGAAAAAAAGAAGCTGCTGCCCAGAAACAAGTAGCATGTGAATTAGAAAAAAAAAAAAAAAAACCAAAAGAGAAAGAAAAAAAGCTAAAAAAGAAAAAAAAAAGCTGAAACAGATTATCAAAAAGAGGAAAGAGGAAGAAAAAAAAAAACTCTAGTAAAAAAAAAACACCGATAATAGTCACATAATGAATTAAAAAATGTACTGTAACAGTCAAATGGATATTTGAAATTGGGTTTTATAATTTACCGCCATGGCGATGTATTGCCATCCCTAATTAACCAATTAGAATGCAGGATCAGGTGTAATGTGAAATCGAAGCAATTACGATTTTTTTTAAAAATCAGCTATAGCACAAAATTTTGCCTATGAAACCATCTCTCATACTATAACAAAAAAAATTCCTCTCAAAATTTTGGGTTAGAATCTCTTTGCTAAAGCGCTCTATCCTAACACTAATCTTAATCTAACTCTACTTTCACTCTAACTCTAAACTAACAAATTAATTTTATTGTTTTGATTTCATATTACACACGATCTTATAGGGTGCGATACATCACATATGCGATAAAATATAAAATTCTTTGAAATTTATATCTGATGATCGTCAATCTGCACATTATTCGCTATAATATCCACATGAAATTTAAAGCTGTAGCCCTCTAAGTAATATTCTATAATTTATATAGAACTTGATTTTTTTTTTGTATAAAATTATTAAGCAAGATAAAACTTGTATAAATTTTTAAAAAATTATTAAAAATAAAAATTTTTAGTAAACTTTTATTAGTAGCAAATATTAGCTTCGCCATAATACCTGGCACTCACTTTATGACTTTATATCAGCTTAATAAAAAGTTTTCTCACGACTATAATTAAATATTTTATTTATATACATGATCTAAGATTATATTTTATTTATATAATTATTTATAACAATAATTTAGTTACTAATGAACTCTTTCTGCAAATCCCTAACACAAAATTTACTTAAATTCGTCCAACAAAAAATATTCATTTACTCAAAATTTTACTATGCAAACCTTAACTTTACTTTCTAAGTAAACTTGTCCAGCACACAAAAATACATATAATATTTAAATTTTAAGTCTTTAGCTTTTATATTCATAGAGTAAAGTTCTAAAACATTTTTTAAGCAAAAAATTCACACTTTTGCTATTTACTCTTTAATCTGATTCAAAATCTCTACAGTACATCTATTAAAACTTGTTTTACACACTTTCCTTGTTATAACAAACTATATTTCATCTCTGTAGCTTTAAAATTGATGAAGCTAGCTTTTAAAGAAAAAATTTAAACTTTTGCTATTTACTCTTTAATCTTATTCTAAACCTCTGTACTATGTCTATTAAAAATTGTTCTACACATCTTTCTGATTATAACAAGCTGTATTTCATCTCTGTAGTATCAAAATTGATGAAGTTACTCTTTAAACTATTTTAACTCTCTTTTACTTACTCTTTACAACTTTCTTTGTCTTTTTTTTGCACTTTTCACTATACACAATTCTTGTGTAACATCCAATCACTTCCAAATTTATCCAAATTAACTTTATATTACAGAAATATTAATTTTCCTTTTATATTTTTCATTCTAACAATCAATTTTATACAAATTTGCCAATTATTATACAAAAGCTTATTATTTATATAATAACCCTTTTTTTAGCTAACTTTATTACCTCAATACTCTGAATTTTCTGCACATGATTTTCATACAATCTACACCCTAAAATTACAAAAAATTAAACATTTATAACTTATATTTTCATATATATTTTTCTATATTTATATACTATTCTATTATCTACTAATAATACAAAATCTTTAAAATTCAATAACTTTTGATTTATCTAACCAATTTAGACAATTTAACTACCAAAATGATGGCCTTTTCAAGATGCTTCTAATGAATCTAAAATCATCTGATTCTGATCACGTAATCAAAAACGCCATCAAGATTTATTTTTCAAACTATCTATATTTCTTTATTAAGTTTTTTATTTTTTCTTGTTACTTTTAGTATTTATACTCTAAACTAACTATGATTTAACAAAAATTTCCTCACCATAAGCTTTCTAGTGACATGCTTGACTGGTTCCAAGCATTTCTAATTAATCCAGAAGCCCAAAATTTAATACAATTCCCAACTCCTCTTGAAATTAATATTTTAAATTTCATTAAACCTTTTCTTCAAAACTTTTACTCTGAACATACAACTCATACTTCTAATATTCCTCAACAACCTATTTGTAATAGCTTTAATAATCTATTACAAAACATAATTTTATAAAAATCACAATTTCTTTTTAAAATTATTTATCAAAATACCTCTAATACACATTTTTTTAATTTTAATATTTTATCTGAATTCTTACTTTTTACTTTTAAAAATATTCTTTCTAACTTTACTACTGTTTTTTTTACAAGTCTAAATTATAAAAAAATTTTTCATTCACACTATTTTTCACCTCTATATTCTATTTCTCAACGTGCTCATATTGCAATTAATTTTGCTCATTTATATCTCTTTCTTCATAATAAATATCAAACTATTAACTATACCCAATTTTATCTTAATCTTGATCTTAAACCTATTCGACTTAGTTTATACTTTGATACTACTCACCATAATTCCAACTCTATATCACTAGAAATTAAATATGATTCTAAATATAATATCTATATTACCTTCAACATTGATTTACAATATTTTCTTCAAACATTTCGTATTCTTTCTTTTAAATTATATTATGCACCTTTTAATACCTGGTTTACTAAATTCTATAACATTTATAAAAAACAATTTTCATATATCAATCAGCAAAAAGTTTATAATCATATTAAATTTCAAACTATTACCTTTCTTTCTAATAATCTTAAACAACTACAGTCAGACCTCCATAAATGCAACCTCCCTAAATGCATGTTTTATGAAAAACCTCCATAAATGCATAGCTATGCTGTGTCTCTACTACATATACATTTATAGATTTTTACCTCCCTAAATGCAATACTTCTATAAATGCAAGATTTTTTAAAATTTCTATATAGTCTGCGTGAATTGCATTTAGAGAGGGTTGAATGTACTCCCAGATTCTTACCAACCTATATCAATTAATTCACTACAAGAACGTACCGATACATTAATTAAAGCTGCTTTATATATCTTTTCTCTAACAATGCTACACATACTTTTTATAATTTAATCTTTTTTTTTTTTAAACAATCTTTTATATAATTTCCAACTACTTTAAAATATACCAACCCTGATCTAGATTTTTCTAGCTTTGAACCAAATCAATCTTTATCTGCTACATTATCCAAACCATTTCCCTTTAAATCTCTTAAAGAACTTGCTTATAAAGCAAAACAACAATTTATATAACTTAATAATACTCCTACTAATTTTAAATATAAAACTTTTTTTTTTATATTTTTTTTCAACAATTTCTTAAACAAGCTGTTAAAAATGATAACATAACCAATTTTAATCTCAAAAATGCATTACAACATACCTTTTTAATTTCTACAAACCCTTTTTATTTTTTTTTATTTTTATTTTTATTTTTTTTTAAATGTTGATGGGTCTCACCGTGACTAATTTTATTTATTAATATTTATAAAAACTATAAATACATAAATTTCAAATAAGAAGTCCGACATTGCACGGTTCCATATCGCGGTGTAAAACCTAACTCAGGCCTATGAGCGACTCCGTCCTACCAGATCATGGATGACTGGAATTATCCAAAAAAAAAATTTTATAAAAAACGAAAACGAACTATAACTAAAAAGGGTGAAATAAAAAATAAAAAAAACTCAAAAAAAGAAAAAACAGGAAAAAATAAAAAAAAATTTATAGAACCAGGATAAAGTATAAAGAGGGATTTCACCTCTCTACCTAATAAGAATGCACTATTATAATCTGTGCAAGGCTAAAAAATTATATAACAAATGCAACGATTGTATATCTCTACTATAAAGCTTTGCCTTAGTATAAAAAGTTCTTCTGACTTATGACCGTTTTCAGATATCTCTTTAACCAGAGGTCCCGATCTAACTTCCCCAGAGTAGCACCGTATTTATAAACAGACACATCACGTGGTTGCATTCTCCTGAGTCTGTTCGAATTTGGAAAGTAAACAATGCTGATCTTTTAGAGGGGGTAAGCCAAATCTCCACTTTTTGTAAAAAATTTTGGAAGACCGACAGGAGGGCGAGTAAAGGTAAAAAAGGTACCACTTAACCAAGTAAAAGAGTGAGGCTTCAAAAAAAACACAAGTTTTGTTGTTTCCCCTGTATTCTTCTTTGAAGTAACAGCTAGATAACTTTATCGACGGAGATGGGGCCGACCCCAAACACCACCAAGATTTTTCATACAAGAGCACCACCTGCCAGTTATCTTGTATAATAACGCTCTTGACTTGCATGCCGAATATCTCTTTAGAGGAGTCCTGAAAGGCAAATAACATTGACCTCTAGACAAACTACTTCATAGCCACGTCTTTTCAACAAAAATTTTGTTTTTTTATTTAGTCGGATTTTTGGTTTAAATGATCGTCGGGAAGAGTTTGATTGAAACCCTTTTTATTTTGCTAATATTATAGCTTACTTTAATATTATACAATTTTCTACTTATCCAATCTCTTCAATTTTTTCTAAATATTATCAATCTTATCTCCCATAAGCTATAAAATATATTTTCAAAAAACTTCTAATTCCAACAATCAATACAGATCTCTTTTTGTTAAATTCTCAAATACTCAAAATTCCTAAATCAAATATTCAAATATCTGAAATCTCTAAGTCAAATTTCCAAATATCTAAAATCTCTGAGCCAAACTTTCAAATACCTGAAATTCCTGATTCACTCTTTCTTTTCTCTTAAACTTTCTTTATCAAATTTTTAAATATATAAAATCTCTTATTCACTCTTTCTTTTTTTTTAAACTTTTTTTTTTTTTTTTTTTTTTTTTACATCAAAATACTACTACTACTTTTATCAACAATATTGTTCACTTTATTTTAAATTTTATTAAAATTCAAATTATAATTTCAATTTATTTACTTAAAACTTATTTTTATTTTCAATAACAACTTCAACTTTATTTTATTTTATTTTAAACAATTAACTAGAACTTATTACATAACTAAACAAAAAAACAAATCTTTTTATACTAGCTATTTTCTACCATATTTTTACTATTATTAATTTTACTAAAGCTTTCTGCCCGTCGTAATACTCTTATTCTTTTTAACCTCTGTAAGAACTTTTCTTTCTGATTATGCAAAAAACTCAAAACATGACTATCAGAATCTTGCCCTAATTCTTGCTTATGTATACAATTATTAATTTCTTCCAATCTTTTCTTTACACTATCTTCCTCATTTTGTAAACTATAGTATTCTCTTTTAGTTATTTTGAAAATATATTCTTATTACAAACTAACATATACAATATAATTACATACCTTTCTACTCTTGAAAAACCAACTCCAAAAATCTCATATAGATAAATCTCCTTAGATCTTTTGCTGAAATCTTACTTGTACTTTCTGCAACTTCACTTTAAAACAAAAGTGTTTCCTCCTCTTGCGTTAACTCTACAACTTCATCTCCAAGTGAACTTTTTACTTCCTTTGGTGGTAAACTTCACTTAAAACTCCTCTTTAAATAGCTACGAAAATAACTACACTTACTCATTTTGTTAAAACTTCAACAAAACTCTTTACAAACCTTAAACCTAAAACTAATTTATATCGTACAACTTAAAATTCTCTAAAAATCAATACAAATCCAAATTAAGCAACTGATCAGCAAATCCTATCACTCTTAAAGTATACAAAATTAATTTTCATAACTTACCCATTGTAGTACAGTAGTTATGGTGTATAGCATTGCAGAGCTATACGTTTAATTACCACCAGTAGCATGCTAGGCCTGGTGCACTGAGGAAGTATTATCGACTATAATTGAATATTCAACTTTTAACTTTCTTTTTTTAATTCTACTTTCTTTTAAATCTAAATTACTTAACTTATTTAATTTATACAAAACTATTAGTATTACTATTTTCTTTTTCTCTTCTCTTTTATCTTCATTTAAATTCTTTTAAAATACTATACTTACTTATATTACAAAAAATCTACATCTTACATATCCTATAGTACTTCTATAAAACTTTATACTTATTCAGAACTCACCTAGATTTGTATAAAGTTTTTCAAATCTAGATGAGTCTTGGCCACTCTAGTAGGTTTAGATCACAAATAAATTAGTTTGAGCTCTTATACTTGTATATGATTTATATTTATTTGTTTTTATACAAGTTTAAGTTTTTTATATAATTTTATTATGTAACTACTTATATAAATTATTCAATAAAGATACGAGCAAGGTTTCACCTTAATATTTAAAAAAAAAAAAATTTAGTAACTGATATTAAAACCGATAGTCCTTTCAGTCTATTCCAAAAAAGACAGAACCAGCAGTCTATCAGTTTGAGCCAGACCACTTAACAGCCCTACCTTTGTATTGCTTTTTTATAAAGCTTTTATATTTAGTAAGTTTGTATTATAATTTCTAAAATAACTATACATTGCCTCTTTTTTTATATCCAATTATTATTTAACAAACTTAGTGTTTTTAATACTAGCTCAATCACTTGTATTTGTTTTTAAATTAGAAAGCTATTGTGTACTTAATTTGTATATAAATGTACAAGCTTATTACTGCTGAAATATCTTTTGTAATAATAGTATTATTTTTTTTTTTTGGTTTCAATGGTAGCCACTTTATTATGTCTGAACGGTTAAGTACATTACAAGATAGTACAGTAGCCTAGTCTATATATTTCTATATATTCCAGGTCTCTCCCCCATGGTGTTGCAGTTCCCAGACCACCATACCCCCATTCGTGCGTAAAGCATCACACGGCTGCTCTAAGGTGCCTATGTATAACCGTCTAGCTACTGATTTATCTCCCCTTTGGCCCCTAACTTGCTAGGGGGTTACCCACCAAATCAACAGAAGGCCGTACTCGCCTATTTGCTAGAGCACCTGTTCTACTCATGTGCCTTACCCAGACTTTGGTAATTTTACGCCACAGCTTGACCTATGCATTTGGGGTCAGGGCTAACTATTGAACTCTTTGTAACCAACTTTAGTACCTGTTATGCTGCTGTCACCAGATTCGTATCTCAAGCCATCTTTTAGAATGCTGCCACAACCTGGTCCGTACCTCAAGCCACAACCTTCCCAAGTAAGTCAACTATTACCTACTTCTTGCCCTTATTAAAGTTTACAATAATCCCAATACCTACATTTGGTATCGTCTTCTTACCCGGATTCTTTATCGGTCCCTCCCTTACTTCCAGCTGGCAACCCGGAAGGGTTGGTCTGCCCAGGCTTTAGGTGCCTGAAAGACGCCCTCCCCTTGGTACATACTTTTGAAGTATATGCTCTTTTTCTCCGGTATGACAGAACCTGGTGGTTCAGCTGGTGTGTTCTCTGCTATTAGGACCTGGTCATTTGGTTCTCCGATCTCAGGCCCCAGTTTGAATTCAGCCCTCATGTAGTACCGTCATAGATCATCGCTATTCTTTAGCTTGGGACTTCCCAAATAGGTTTTCGGTTATTTCAGTTCCTTGGCTTTATTGCGCCATTGCTCCCATTACTAGATGGTGTAACCGAAGTTACAGATATCTAAGATCCAACTGATAATTATAACCATCAACCGTAATGCAAGCCTATTTTTCAAAATTCATCGTCCGTGAGATTCGAACTTTAGATCTGCCACTTGGAGAGGGTGACGACTAGACCACTACACTAAGTTGCCACACTTTCAATAATAGTATTATTGTTATAATAGCATTATTATAATATTATCATAATAGTAGTATTTTGTAATGATAGTATTACTGTATTAGATATATATTATCTTACTGATAGCTTAGTTCATCAACAATTAATTCATATACAAGTTTATTTTACTGACAATTAATTTATTGACAAGTTCATTTCACTGACAATTATTTCACTGATAGTATCAAGAAATTACACTAACCTTAACTCTAATTCTAATCTGATACAAACAACAATAACCAAATGAACTTGTTTGTGAATTAATTGTCATTGAACTAAGCTGTCGGCAAAATGTGCACCACCCATTGTATTGATAGCATTATCGTAATAATAGTATTATCATAATAATAGTATATATCCCTTAAACCGTCTAGTTTTAGCAGGCAAATTTGCCTGCTTAAATTTTATAAATTCATATCTGATTTATTTTTTTAAAATATAAAAATATTTTATAATTTTTTTTTTTAAATAAAAACTAAGATTATATACTATTTAAAACTT